>JAJQKJ010002027.1:132500-182245 GCA_029574335.1 Rana kukunoris
ACAATGTGTTGGGATATAGAGTCTCATTTATGGAGGAGCAATGTGTTGGGATACAGGCATACCCCACTTTTAAGTACACAATTGAGTTTATTTACTAAAGCTGGAAAGCCCAAAATCGGGCTCACTTTTGCATAAAAACCAATGAGCTTCCAGGTTTTATTACCAGGCCTAATTGAACAAGCTGGGGTTAGAAGCTCTCTGGTTTCTATGCAGAAGTGAGCCTGATTTTGTGCTTTCCAGCTTTAGTAAATAAACCCCATTGTGTACTTAAAAGTGGGGTATGCCTGTATATAGAGTCTCGTTTATGGAGGAGCAATGTGTTGGATATAGGGAAATATATTAGGGAAGGGATATAGATTCCCATTCATACAAGGGCAATATATTAGGGAAGGGATATAGATTCCCATTTATACAAGGGCAATATATTAGGGATACAATGTGTTGGGATATAGAGTCTCATTTATTGAGGAGCAATGTATTGGATATTGAATATCATTTATAGAGGAGCAATGTGTTGGATATGGAATATCATTTATGGAGGAGCAATGTGTTGGATATAGAATATCATTTATGTAGGAGCAATGTGTTGGATATAGAGTCTATTTTTTGGAGAAGTAATGTGTTGGATATAGGGAAATATATTAGGGAAGGGATATAGATTCCCATTTATATAGGGGGAATATATTGGGGGAAGGGATATAGATTCCTATTTATACAAGGGCAATATATTAGGGATATGGAATCCTATTTTTGTAGGAACAATGTGTTGGGGTACTGAATACTATTATTGGAGGAGCAATGTCGTTGGGATATAGAATTCCATTATTGGAGGAGCAATGTCTTGGGGATGATGTCTCTCATTTGCAGAGGAGCAATGCATTGAAATACAGAATCCAATATAGTGGAGGATTCTATTTACATACAGAATTCCATATATGGGGAGCAACGTATTTGGTATGCAGAACACCATTTATGGGGGAGCAATGCGTTGGGGCACAAAACCTCATAGGGTTAAGGAACAATGTTTTAGTAGGGAGCAAAGTGTTAGGATATAGAATCTTATTTATAGAGGCGTAAAGTGCTGGGATATATAATCTCATTGAGGAGCAATAGTTGGGATACAGTGTCTTATTCATGGAGGAACAATGTGTTGGATATAGAGTCTCATTTATGGCGGAGCAATGTGTTGGATATAGAGTCTCATTTATGGAGGAGCAATGTGTTGGATATAGAGTCTCATTTATGGAGGAGCAATGTGTTGGGATATAGAGTCTTATTAATGGAGGAGCAATGTGTTGGGATATAGAATCTCATTTATGGAGGAGCAATGTGATGGGACAGATAATCTCATTTATGGAAGAGCAATATGTTGGATATAGAGTCTCATTTATGGAGGAGCAATGTGTTGGGATATAGAATCTTATTTATGGAGGAGCAATGTGTTGGATTTAAAGTCTCATTTATGGAGGAGCAATGTGTTGGAATATAGAATCTCATTTATGGAGGAGCAATGTGTTGGATATAGAGTCTCATTTATGGAGGAGCAATGTGTTGGATATAGAGTCTCATTTATGGAGGAGCAATGTGTTGGGATTTAGAGTCTCATTTATGGAGGAGCAATGTGTTGGATATAGAATCTCATTTATGGAGGAGCAATGTGTTGGGATATAGAGTCTGATTTATGGAGGAGCAATGTGTTGGGATATAGAATCTCATTTATGGAGGAGCAATGTGATGGGACAGATAATCTCATTTATGGAAGAGCAATATGTTGGATATAGAGTCTCATTTATGGAGGAGCAATGTGTTGGGATATAGAACCTCATTTTTGGAGGAGCAATGTGTTGCATATAGAGTCTCATTTATGGAGGAGCAATGTGTTGGGATATAGAATCTCATTTATAGAGGAGCAATGTGTTGGATATAGAGTCTCATTTATGGAGGAGCAATGTGTTGGATATAGAGTCTCATTTATGGAGGAACAATGTGTTGGATATAGAGTCTCATTTATGGAGTAGCAATGTGTTGGGATATAGAGTCTTATTTATGGAGGAGCAATGTGTTGGGATATATAGTCTTATTTATGGAGGAGCAATGTGTTGGGATATAGAATCTCATTTATGGAGGAGCAGTGTGTTGGATATAGAGTCTCATTTATGGAGGAGCAATGTGTTGGATATAGAGTCTTATTTATGGAGGAGCAATATGTTGGATATAGAGTCTCATTTATGGCGGAGCAATGTGTTGAATATAGAGTCCCATTTATGGAGGAGCAATGTGTTGGGATATAGAGTCTTATTTATGGAGGAGCAATGTGTTGGGATATAGAATTTCATTTATGGAGGAGCAATGTGTTGGATATAGAGTCTCATTTATGGAGGAGCAATGTGTTGGATATAGAGTCTTATTTATGGCGGAGCAATGTGTTGAATATAGAGTCCCATTTATGGAGGAGCAATGTGTTGGGATATAGAGTCTTATTTATGGAGGAGCAATGTGTTGGGATATAGAATCTCATTTATGGAGGAGCAATGTGTTGGATATAGAGTCTCATTTATGGAGGAGCAATGTGTTGGACATAGAGTCTTATTTATGGAGGAGCAATGTGTTGGGATATAGAGTCTTATTTATGGAGGAGCAATGTGTAGGGATATAGAATCTCATTTATGAAGGAGCAATGTGATGGGACAGATAATCTCATTTATGGAAGAGCAATATGTTGGATATAGAGTCTCATTTATGGAGGAGCAATGTTTTGGGATATAGAATCTCATCTATGGAGGAGCAATGTGTTGGATATAGAGTCTCATTTATGGAGGAGCAATGTGTTGGATATAGAGTCTCATTTATGGAGGAGCAATGTGTTGGGATATAGAGTCTTATTTATGGAGGTGCAATGTGTTGGGATATAGAATCTCATTTATGTAGGAGCAATGTGATGGGACAGATAATCTCATTTATGGAAGAGCAATATGTTGGATATAGAGTCTCATTTATGGAGGAGCAATGTGTTGGGATATAGAATTTCATTTATGGAGGAGCAATGTGTTGGATATAGAGTCCCATTTATGGAGGAGCAATGTGTTTGATATAGAGTCTCATTTATGGAGGAGCAATGTGTTGGGATATAGAGTCTCATTTATGGAGGAGCAATGTGTTGGATATAGAGTCTCATTTATGGAGGAGCAATGTGTTGGATATAGAGTCTCACTTATGGAGGAGCAATGTGTTGGATATAGAGTCTCATTTATGAAGGAGCAATGTGTTGGGATATAGAGTCTTATTTATGGAGGAGCAATGTGTTGGGATATATAGTCTCATTTATGGAGGAGCAATGTGTTGGGATATAGAGTCTCATTTATGGAGGAGCAATGTGTTGGGATATAGAGTCTCATTTATGGAGGAGCAACGTGTTGGGACATATAATCTCATTTATGGAGGAGCAATGTGTTGGGATATAGAGTCTCATTTATGGAGGAGCAATGTGTTGGGATATAGAGTCTCATTTATGGAGGAGCAACGTGTTGGGACATATAATCTCATTTATGGAGGAGCAATGTGTTGAAAAAAGAGAGTCTAATTTATGGAGGAGAAATGTGTTGGATATAGAGTCTCAGGCCTCGTACACAAGACCGAGGAACTCGTCGGAAAAGACGCATCGTTTTCCTTGACGAGTTCCTTGTTAGGCTTGTCGAGAAACTTGACAAGCTATCTTTGCATACACACTGTCAAGACCAAATGTCCTTGTTCTCAAACACGGTGACTTCAACACAGATGACATCAGGGGAAGTTCTATTCCACTGGCACAACCCTTGGGGCTGCTTTTGCTAATCTCATGTTACTAGGTGTTAGGTAAAAGTTTGGTAAGAGACATTTGTACTTTTCAGTCTGTTACAGCGTGACAAATGTGCTATTTCCATTACGAACGCTACCTTTACCGAAGGTGCGCAGGTTTCTAATATAGAATCTCATTTATGGAGGAGCAATGTGTTGGGATAAAGGGCCAGATTCACAGAGCGATTACGCTTGTCTAACTGGTGTTAGACTGGAGTAATTTCAAATTACGCGCGTTTTTTAGCTAGTCGGAAAGCTCAAACTATGAATAGACGGCTGCTGGCTTCAATTCGACTGGATTACGTGTTCGTACGCCTTCGGATCTACGCTGCAATAAAATTGCGGCCACTGGGTGGACTTCCCGTCGTTTTCCGCGTCGGGGTATGCTAATGAGCTTTTGCCGGCGATCCCAGAAATTACGATCTTCAATCGCAATCTCTTACGGCACCTTTAGTCATCTTTTTTTTTACGTAACACTATACCAGCTTTTTGCTGGTCTAATATTAGACAGCCCATGTTAAGTATGGCCATCGTTCCGCGTCAAATTTCTACGTTTTCCGACGTCTTTTATTATTTTTTACGTAAGTCGTCCGGGAATAGGAATGTTCGTAAACGACGCTACTCAAACAACGAATGACGTAATGACGTGATTTCGCGCAATGCACGGCGGGAAATTTCTGAACGGAGCATGCGCAGTTCGATCGCCGCGGGGACGCGCTTATTTTAAATGCTTCACGCCCCCCAATCGCGTATTTCGATTACGCGGCGAGAAATAGACTACGCCGCCGTAGCGTACGGGCAAAAATCTACCAGGATTCGGTGTAGAGCCTGGTGAAATACGGTAGCGTATTTCGATTACGCAGCGCAATATTAAGTGTATCTGAATCTGGCCCAAAGAGTCTAATTTATGGAGGAGCAATGTGTTGGATATAGAGTCTTATTTATGGGGGAGCAATGTGTTGGATATAGAATATCATTTATGGAGGAGCAATGTGTTATATAGAGTCTCATTTATGGAGGAGCAATGTGCTGGGATATAGAGTCTCATTCATGGAAGAGCAAGTGTTGGAAATAGAGTCTCATTTATGGGGGAGCAATGTGTTGAATATGGAATATCATTTATGGAGGAGCAATGTGTTGGATATAGAATATCATTTATGGAGGAGCAATGTGTTGGGATATATAGGGCCAGATTCAGGTAGGAGAGCGAATCTTTATTTTGGAGTAACGTTTCTCATTTACGTTACTCCGCCGAAACTTTAGGAGCAAGTACTGTTATTCACATAGCACTTGCTCCTAAAGTTGCGGCGGCGTAGCGAAAATGAGCCGGCGGAATTCAAATTGGGCGGGTAGGGGCGTGTATTATTTAAACTAGCCGCGATCCCGTGGCGAACGTACTGCGCATGCGTCGACTGTCAGTGCGCATGCTCCAAATTCTGTCAGTGAACGTCAATGACGTCAATCCCCATTCACGGACGTTTTACGCAAACAACGCGAAAATTTTCGGCCATACTTAACATAGGATACTCCACCTAGGGGGCATGTTTTTCTTTACGCCGCGTATCGCTTACGGAAACGTCGGAAAGTCACTGCTTCGGGCCCGAGTACGATCGTGAATTGCCGATTCTCGCTGATTAACATATTCTCGGCGTTAATCAGCGGGAACGCCCCGAGCGCCATTTTTAAAATTACAGTTCCGATACGACGGCGAAATACAATTACGCCACTCGTATAGGAACTCCAACCCGGCGTTTCTTGTTTTCTGCTTACAGAAAACAGAAACGCCGGCTCAAAGTGAGAGTTATGCTGGCGTATCACTGATACTCCAGCCTAACTCTACCTGAATCTGGCCCATTGTCTCATTTATGGAGGAGCAATGTGTTGGGATATAGAGTCTCATTTATGGAAGAGCAATATGTTGGGATATATAGTCTAATTTATGGAGGAGCAATTTGTTGGGTTATAGAATATTATTTATGGAGGAGCAATGTGTTGGGATATAGAGTCTCATTTATGGAGGAGCAATGTGTTGGGATATAGAGTCTCCTTTATGGAAGAGCAATGTGTTGGATATAGAGTCTCATTTATGGAGGAGCAATGTGTTGGGATATATAGTCTCATTTATGGAGGAGCAATGTGTTGGGATATAGAGTCTCCTTTATGGAAGAGCAATGTGTTGGATATAGAGTCTCATTTATGGAGGAGCAATGTGCTGGAATATAGAGTCTCCTTTATGGAAGAGCAATGTGTTGGATATAGAGTCTCATTTATGGAAGAGCAATCTGTTGGGATATAGGGCCAGATTCATGTTAAATATACAAATGAGCAAGATACGCCGATTCACAAACGTAGATGCGCCCTGTGCATTAATATACGCCGTTTACGTAAGGTGTTTTTCCGGTGTAGAGATAAACCACCAAGGAATGTTAAGGTATGGAAGTTTTTACGTCGTTTATGTAAGTCGTACATGAATAGGGCTGTGCGTAAGTTACGTTCGATGTCTCTTAGGCATTCTATCCGACGTGATTCAGAGCATGCACACTGGGATACGTCCACGGACGGCGCATGCGCCGTTCGTTCGGCACCTCATTTACATGGGGTCACGTTTCATTAACATGTATCATGCCCACCTTCCACCTACTTTGAATTAGGCGGGCTTACGCCGGCCCATCTACGCTACGCCGCCATAACTTAAGTGCTTTGTGAATACGGCACTTACCTCTCTAACTTGCGACGGCGTAGCGTATATTCAATACGCTACGCCCGCACAAAGATATACTCAACTACCTGAATCTGGCCCAATGAGTCTAATTTATGGAAGAGCAATGTGTTGGGACATATAATCTCAATTATGGAGGAGCAATGTGTTGGGACATATCTCAATTATGGAGGAGCAATGTGTTGGATATAGAGTTTTGTTTATGGAGGAGCAATGTGTTGGATATAGAATATTTTTTTATGGAGGAGCAATGTGTTGGATATAGATTCTCATTTATGGAGGAGCAATGTGTTGGGATATAGAGTATCATTTATGGTGGAGTAATGTATTTGGGATGAAGAATTCCATAGAGAAGAATTGTGCTGGGACATAGAATCCAATTATAGGAGGAGCAATGATTTGGAACCCAGGCTTTGGCATGGAATTCTGTTCTATTCTGGCTGCATTATGCTGCACGTTAAAACCTTTTCTATATTAATGACCCGGCAATTAGGTGGTGGAGTGTCATGATTAAATGTGTGCGTCGTGCTTTTAATGCAATAGTGCAGATTGAAAGGTAGTCAGGGATGAGGGATATTCATGATACAAAATCTAAAAAAAAGTTTTTTTGTTGTATTATTTCCAGATAAAAGGCTCAAGTCAGGAGCCTACATTATACCACCTGTGAAATTTCCGAGGTAAATACCCAGCCCCCTGAATAAGCAAATTAAACTATTAAAAGGGGACAAAGGGGAGCAGCAAATGAAGATCTTTGTGTTCTGAGCGCAGAGCCACAAGTGCGTTCCTGTTTATTATAATGACAGCTGCCTCCTTCTACAGAAATGCAATTACAGGGCTGTGATAAGGACTCTTCTCCCCAGTCCCTTGCTTGGATATGGGGGGGGTGGAGGGGGCCGTGTCCCGACCCCCACCTAGTGCTACCCTCTCCAGATTTTGGTCGGACTGGCATAAGGCAATCAAAAGGTGGCACAAGGTCCAAGTTGTATGCCTGCCACATATTACTATACTAAATGTCCCCATAGTGCCCACCTTGCTTATTGAGTTGGGCAGTCGTGGTGGGTGCTATGTGCCATCCTTACCAGCTTCCTTGGGATTTTGTCTGCCAGCCATTCAACTGCGTCATTGAGTGGCACAATTGCCTCCTGGCACAGAGACTGGCACATGGTGATTGGGTGGCACAGATCCTATACAAAAGTCCAAAGTGAAATCTCAAAGTTGTAGATGATAAGGGCAATGGAGTAAAGGCTACTAAATATGGGGAGGGGGTAGCAAGAGATGAAGGGGGTTGTGCCCTGTCCCCCACCTAGTGCAACCCTCTCCAGATTTTGGTCAGACTGGCATAGCACAATCAAAAGATGGCACAAGGTCCAAGTTGTATGCCTGGCACATATTACTATACTAAATGTCCCTATAGTGCCCACCTTGCTTATTGACTTAGGCAGTCGTGGTGGGTGCTATGTGCCACCCATACCAGCTTACTTGGGATTTTGTCTGCCAATCATTCATCTGCGTCATTGAGTGGCACAATTGCCTCCTGGCACAGAGTCTGGCACATGGTGATTGGGTGGCACAGATTCTATATAAAGTCCAAAATGAAAGGTTAAAGTTGTATAAGATGATGAGGTCAATAACGTAAAGGTTATTAAATATGGGGGGGGGGGGGTGGCGGGGTTCTGTCCTGTCTTCCACCTAGTGCAACCCTCTCCAGATTTTGGTCAGACTGGTATAGCTCAATCAGAAGGTGGCACAAGGTCCAAGTTGTATGCCTGGCACATATTACTATACTAAATGTCCCCATCGTGCACACCTTGCTTATTGAGGTAGACAGTCGTGGTGGGTGCTATGTGCCACCCATACCAGCTTACTTGGTATTTTGTCTGCCAGTCATTCATCTGCGTCATTGAGTGGCAAAATTGCCTCCTGGCACAGATACTGGCACATGATGATTGGGTGGCTGAGATCTTATATAAGTCCAAAATGAAATGTCAAAGTAGTATAAGATGATAAGGGCAAGGGAATAAATGCTATCAAATATGGGGGGGGGGGGGGGTTGAGGGATTAGGTAAAGAATACAAAGTGATGCAGTGGTGCCAGTTGTCAGCAGCTGCCTGTGATGATAGGAATAGCCAGCAAGGGTGGCATGGGGAGGTATCTTTATTCTGGAAGGCAGATCACCATGGTCAGTTGAATAATGATGATGAGTGAATGATAAAGGTGGCATCCCTGGCACAGTGCAGAGCGCATTTCATTGTAGGCGCCCATTGCAACCGCCTCCACCCTCCATGGCTGCGCGCCTGGCTCTCCCACTCGTTGATCGGGGCAATCTAGTAAACCTGTCCTGCTTCCCCTCCCAATCTCTTCAATCCCCGGCCACTTGTGATGATTCCTGAGGTTGGCTTCTTCAATCTGTGCGTTTGTTTCCAATTAAAGAGATGGAGCCAGGCCCGTGTCCAGTGTTTTGAATCAAGCTGAACAGATCTTGCTTTGCCTGTTTGTATTAACAACACACATGTATTTCTTTTATTTGATAGTAAATACTCGGCGTCTTTGTATAGCAAACATTGGCAGAAATATATAAACTTCCAGACCAGCACAGTGTGCTCTGCACTCAACCAGGAGATCGCATGCTGCTGCCAACAGGCTGCTCTGCCAAACCTCTGCCAGCCTCACCCGCCTGCACTGCTTGGGCTCACCCTCACCTGGACAGGTCAGTGATACTATGGGCCATACCAACCGGGGATAAGAGGGGATTTAACCCTTTCTTTGCTACAGCTCTCATTAGTGGCACTGGGGTGACCAGGTTTGAAGCTCCAGCAAATGCCAGTTATGGATTAATAGCTGATAGAGGTCACAGGAGATTTATGGGGGTGCTTTTTTGTGAGATCCTTTTACAATGCACATTATAATTGCAATGGCAAGCCAGTAAGTAAGCTACTATTTGGGGGGCCAGGTATAGCCTACAGAGGGTCTTATATACCTGACATGGGGTTACCTCTAATAGATATATGTTACATTTACTTAAAGAGAATAGAGCAACATGTCTTTTCTCTTCTTGTCTCTCTCCTGTCTGAGCTCCCAGCAATCTTAAAAAAAGATCAAAAAATGTGACCCCCCCCCCTCCTTGAATCAATTAAAAAATAGCTACTAAAAGGTACACTGTATAGTATATTATTATAGTGTTATATATGATTATATTCTTAATTACAGCTAATGAAAGGTGTGATATGATTGTTCCTTTTTTTTGTTTGCTCCTTTGTTAAGGCTCATCAAAGCAGGATTTTTTTTTTCTAAGGGGGTGGGTACTATTTGTGAAAAAGCATATAATTCATCCACTGTACACACACACACACACACACACACACATATATATATATATATATATATATATATATATATATATATATATATATATATATATATATATATATATATATATATATATATATATATAGATAGTTTTATTTTTTTGAGAGGTGGTGGGTATTATTTGCTAAAGAGAACACCCAAACATATAATTCATTTAGAGAAACAATAAAGAGAAAGCTCAGACATTAAAAAAGGTGACCCCCCCCCCTTTGAATTAATTAAAAATAGCCACTCAAAGGCTAAGCTGTATAGTATATTATTATAGTGTTATATATGACTATATTCTTAATTAGAGGTAATGAAAGGTTATGTGTGATATGATTGTTACTTTTTTTTTTGGTCCTTATAGGGCTCATCAAAACAGTTATTTTTTTTTATTTTTTTGGAGGGGGGTGGGCACTAATTGTTAAAGAGAAACCCCAAACATATAATTCATATAGAGAAACAATAAAGAAAAACCCCAGACATTTAAAAAAAGGTGACCCCCCCCCCTTTCATTAAAGCAGATTTTTTTTTAAGGGGGGTGGGTACTATTTGTTAAAGAGAAACCCCAAACATATAATTCATCTACAGTACACATACACACACATATACACACACACACACACACACACACACACACACACACATATATAGCTAATTAAAGGGTGTGCATGCTAAGACTGTCTCCTTTGTTTGGGCTCATCAGGGAAATAATTTAAGAAGAGAGACCCCACACATATAATTCCTCTGCAATACTTGTGTATTTATTTAGACACATGTCTAATTAAAGCTGAAGGATATGTATGCTAAAGCTGGACATACATTATACCATTTTCCTATTCAATTACCTTTAGATTTACCTTAAACTATGTAGTACAAGGACCTGCCTAATTGCATACAAGCTGAAAGTGTTTAGGGTTGACCTCATATTATATAGGGTTTGGTAAATCTAAAGGAAACATTGTACAAGAAAATTGTATGGCCAGCCTTATACATATATATATATATTGATTTGAATATATAGGCCTCTTAATGTAAACAATAGAAGTAAAAATAAAGTAGTGGTACCATCATCTTAGAAGTCAGTTAAGAATAGAGTTAGGGCTAAGGGGACCCCAAAGGCCCAGAAGACCAAAACAAAAGAAAAGGGGGCAGGTGGACTACAGTATATCGGTACTAAATAGGAAAAAGTAACATGGAGAAGTAATAAGGATAAAATATATATACCAGTTTATTAATCAAAAACAAAGAACATACAGAGTCATAAAATACATCAAAAAACAACACTATAAGGCGATGGACATATTGCAAGACCAACCATACAGGTCACCAAGCTGGAATAGACCCTGAGCACAGGGTTGCGGTGAAAAGAGTGGGGTCTCACAATATAATATATATAAAAAATACAATATTCTCTCTCTCTCTCTCTCTCTCTCTCTCTCTCTCTCTATATATATATATATATACACACATATAACTATATATATATATATATATATATATATATATATATATATATATATATATATATATATATAATTATTATTTACAGCTAATTAAAGGGTATGTATGTTAAGGCTGTTTCCCCCTGCTTATCACTCATCAGAGCAGAATTTGTAAAGAGAACCCCCACTTTTACTATTCCTCAGCAGTAATTTTATCCCAAATCTCTCCTTAAATGTAACCCACGTCAGGTTTCCAGTTTATGTAACAAAAAAAGGGGGTTCATTCCCCTTCATTCTGTTGTCTCAGCAGACCTGATCTGGCTTTATAAGGTACCCCCCCCCCCTTTTGTGAGGATGACAATGGGACAGATATGGGGACAGGCAGGGGACAGGGGACAGACAGGGGGACAGACAGGGGGATAGGTAGGGGACAGGGGACAGGCAGGGGGATAGGTGGGGGACAGGGGACAGACAGGGGACAGGGGACAGACAGGGGGACAGGCAGGGGACAGGGGACAGACAGGGGGACAAGCAGACATGACCCTCTCAGCAGCTTTGCATATGCTAAACCTGCCCCATCATCATCATCATCATTCCCCCCCATCCAGCCGACTATGAAGCCGGAGTGTAGCAGCAAATAATCACTTTAGTCTATCGACTGGGAAGAGAGTGCGAAGCCAATGAGCAGCCCATTAAGAAACATTAACAGATTGCTGCAGCATAATGCTCCGGTCCATATTGATCGTCAAATGTCTGTAAAATATTGTTTCAAATGAATTGTTCCATGCTATGCTGTCACTTATAGTGACCTTGGTTTGTTCTCCAGCAGCCAAATGAGCCTTTCATGGCTGTTATTAGATTAACAAGTTTTAACAAACAGCACTGCAGGCTAGGAGGCTGTGTGAATCAGGGTCACCATTCAGGAACAGGGGCCCTATTCATCTGTGTTATGTTTGCAGGATATTCACAATCACCCCCCCCCCTCCCACCCCTCCCCTCCTAAACAGCACTTAGTTAAATGTCCCCTGTAATATTATTCACCCCCCCCCCCCACCTCCAGTATCTCATCCTATGTGACCTTCCCATCAAGCAGCAAATGTTTCGATTCCAGGGTAAAGTATGCCACTGTAGGAAGGGGAAGGAGGGGGGGGGGGGGGGTATCTTAGAGCACCTGCACCATAAAATACCATTTCACTAAAGGTCAGTCCACCAAACTTCATATTACAGTTGTTTGTGGAGACTCATGGACTGTGTCACTCATGGGTTCTTCATATCTTTTTTTTTTGGGGGGGGGGGGGGGGGTCACCATATCAGATTATGATGCTGTTCCTGCCCATACCAAATAAAGTTATGCTAAACTCTGGTTTAAAAAAAAAAATCCTAAAAAGCACCTACTATTGTCCTGCCTCCTTTAAATCTCTAAATTCCTTTATTTATTTATTTTTATTATTCTTTAATATTTTTTTTTATTATTCCTCAATATTTTTTTATTATTATTCTTTAAAAAAAATATTATTCTTATTTTTTTTATTATTCTCTATTTTTTTTTATTATTCTTTCATTTTTTTTGTATTATTCTTTAATATATTTTTTTATTATTCTTTTATATTATTATTTTTTTGCTGCTGTGATCCAACTTCATGTAAGAGTGTGGCTACATTGGTTCTAATGTTCCCACTGTTTGTTGTCATTAACCTCTATCGTTCTGGTAAGTTGGACTATGTACTGTCAGGGCTGGTGCAAGGATTTTTGACACCCTAGGAGAAGCATCATTTTGGCAGCTCCACCCTTGACTCCACCCTTTGAAATCTCAATGTATACCTCAACTTTTTAATGAAGCGCTCCATCAAATGCAGCCCCACCAGAGCCCATCAAATGCAGCCAACCAGCGCCCATCAAATGCAGCCCCACCAGCGCCCATCAAATGCAGCCCCACCAGCATCCATCAAATGAAGCCCACCAATGCCCATCAAATGCAGCCTACCAGCACCAATCAAATGCAGCCCCACCAGCGCCCATCAAATGCAGCCTCACCAGCGCCCATCAAATGCAGCCCCATCAGCGCCCATCAAATGCAGCCCACTACCGCCCATAAAATGCAGCCCCACCAGCGCCCATCAAATGCAGCCCCACCAGCGCCCATCAAATGCAGCCCCACCAGCGCCCATCAAATGCAGACCCAACAGCGCCCATTAAATGCAGCCCCACCAGTGCCCATCAAATGCAGCCCCACCAGCGCCCATCAAATGCAGCCCCACCAGCTTCCATCAAATGAAGCCCACCAACGCCCATCAAATGCAGCCTACCAGTGCCAATCAAATGCAGCCCCACCAGCACCTATCAAATGGAGCCCCACCAGCGCCCATCAAATGCAGTCTCACCAGCACCCATCAAATGCAGCCTCACCAGCGCCGATCAAATGCAGTCTAACCAATGCCCATCAAATGCAGACCCAACAGCGCCCATCAAATGCAGTCCACCAGCGCCCTTTAAATGCAGCCCCACCAACGCCCATCAAATGCAGCCCCACCAACGCCCATCAAATGCAGCCCCACCAGCGCCCATCAAATGCAGCCTCACCAGCGCCCATCAAATGCAGCCCCATCAGCGCCCATCAAATGCAGCCTCACCAGCACCCATCAAATGCAGCCTCACCAGCGCCGATCAAATGCAGTCTAACCAATGCCCATCAAATGCAGACCCAACAGCGCCCATCAAATGCAGTCCACCAGCGCCCTTTAAATGCAGCCCCACCAACGCCCATCAAATGCAGCCCCACCAGCAACCATCAAATGCAGTCTAACCAATGCCCATCAAATGCAGCCCCACCAGTGCCCATCAAATGCAGCCCCATCAGCGCCCATCAAATACAGCCCACCAACGCCCATCAAATGCAGCCTACCAGCGCCAATCAAATGCAGCCCCACCAGCGACCATCAAATGCAGCCCACCAGCGACCATAAAATGCAGCCCCACCAGCGCCCATCAAATGCACTGGACTGCAATCTGCTGAAGCTCAGCTCCCAGTATTCTTTGCTGGGTGCCCCCCAGGGCAGCCATCACAAATTTTGGGTCCCCTTACACAGCTTTAGGCAGGGCCCCCCTGGAGCAGAGAACCAGGGGCCGGGCTGATGAAAAAAACAAGTGTAATCTCTTCTCTCCTGACGTAAGATAATGAGCAGAGGGTGGGGGACCATCAGGCCCGTTACAAGTGTAATGCAAAAAAAAAACGGGAGGGGGCCGGCCGGGCCTGTAAGGGGCCCTGGGGACCATCAGGCCCCTTACAGGTGTAATGCAAAAAATAAATAAATAGAGAAAAAAATTAAAACAAAAATGGAAGGGGGCCATCGGGCCCCTTACAGGTGTAATGCAACAAAAAAAATGGGAGGGGGGCTGGCTGGGCCTGTAAGGGGCCCTGGGGATCATTGGGCCCCTTACAGGTGTAATGCAAAAAATAAATAAATAGAAAAAAAATGGGATGGGGGCCATTGGGCCCCTTACAGGTGTAATGCAACAAAAAAAAAACGGGAGGGGGGGGGCTTGCCGGGCCTGTAAGGGGCCATGGGGAACATTAGGCCCCTTACAGGTGTAATGCAAAAAATAAATAAATAGAAAAAAAATGAAAAAATAAAATAAAACAGAAGGGTGGGCCAGCCATGCCCTGGGGGGGCATCAGGCCTCTTACAGGTGTAATGCTAAAAATAATAATAATAATAAATAAATAAAATAAAAAATCAGGAGAGGGCCAGCTGGGCCCCTGGGGACCGTCGGGCCCCTTACAGTTGTAATGCCTGTACCCCCCCTCCCCCCTGATGGCACCCCCCTGATGGCGGCCCTATTCTAAGCAGTATAAATAATGAGAGCACTAAGGCTGATTTATTGAAAGGCAGGGAGGCAAAGACAGAACGTAACCGTTGTCCACAGCAACCAATCCGATGGCTTATATTTGTCAAACCGAGCTGAGGAAAAACAAAAGCTGAAATCTGATTGGTTTCCAGAGCCAATTAATAATGTATAGCCATCCAGTTAATGATGGACAGCCTCGGAGGCTCTACAAGTCCCAGCAAACCCTATCACTATACTAGCCGCCAGGCCCGGATTTACTCCCTTTGCCGCCCCAAGGCCAGGTCCTTCAATGCACTCACCCGCAACTAACTTCCCCTGGATCCGCCCCCGGGTGCGCCCCTGTACCCACGCGCCTGGCCTCGGTGGCCTTGTCAGGAATCCGGCCCTGCTAGCCGTTGTCGTTACTTTGAGCATTAGCTCCAGATTTCATAAATCTGCCTTGGTTGGAAGAAAAAAAATCCCAGAATCCTTTAGAAACCGTCCTTGACTTCTGTCTAATTGTGGACCAGTGTTGCATGTCAATGGACAGACGAGCCCATTCATTGTATTGACTCCTTTTTAACCCCTTGTGCTCCACCCTGTAGCATCACCTTGTTCTGCTGTCACCTGGTGCCCCCTATGGCATCCCACAGAGATGGCGTTCTGCCTGGCAGCCCCCCCCCCCCTCCGCCTCCCTGCCCTGGGCTAGGCTCCTGGCTGTACCATCCCCAGCCTGCCCTGTCTGCTTCGGCTCCCCGTTGATAGAGCACAAGGCATCAGAATTTCATCAAAGTTCTATTAAGTGAAACATAGGTTGGAGGGCAGCCCCTGATTGGAACAGTTTAAATTTTAATTGTGTTTTTAATTTGACATATAGTTGCAGAAAAGAATGACACTACAACGCCAAGGGCCGGTCGATTTTCTTAATTCCTCCCAGAGGAATTGATGGGTTTATCAGGCAACTAGATTGGAAAGCCATTAAAAGGCATTCTCTGGCTGGACCGTTAATTGGAACTTGATGGATGGAGGGAAGGGGGGGGGGGGGGGGGGGGAGGGGCAGGCTAAAGCAATGCTGATCCAATCTGTAGGACTTTCTGTTTTCCAATAAATTACCCAATTCATTATCCAAGCACAGATTACATAAATTGTACACCTCTAGGGCTCAGGGTTCTCCAAAAGACCCCCCCTTTTTTTCCCTTCTCCCCCCCCCCCCCAGCCAGAGTGCCATTTGCTCCAAAATATCTTCTGAATGAAAATCGAAAAATA
Source organism: Rana kukunoris (assembly GCA_029574335.1). Classification (NCBI taxonomy): domain Eukaryota; kingdom Metazoa; phylum Chordata; class Amphibia; order Anura; family Ranidae; genus Rana; species Rana kukunoris. The sequence goes on from JAJQKJ010002027.1 coordinate 148,938, forward strand.
ATCAACGTTTGTACTTAGAAAATTTATTGCAATCATTTTCTCTGGTAATTTCCTTATTTTAAAGTTTGGACATGTCATATATCATAACCTCAGTCCCTGTTAACAAAGAAAAAAAATCTAGAAAAGGGGGGGAGGGGGAGGAGGGGGGGGGGCGAGAGGGAGCAGGCTGTGCTTAATATTTAGTAAAGCTTGATTCCAAGATCAAACGTGTTTATGATTCCATCTGTCATTTAGCCCCATAGACTTCTCCCAATATAACAGCTGAGCTACAAGCCTATTTTCTAAGTGCAGCAAAAAAAAAGAGGAGGAGAAAAAGATCAATTTTTATTAAGGCTTCATGAAAGCTCACAGCCAACCTCGACGGGAACAATATTGCTGAGCCAATACGCATTAACCCTTCCCTGATGGCGAGGAGCAGATACTGCCGAGCTTTACCGGCTACTTACTGCAGGGGGGGGGGGGGGGGGGCTTCTGATTGGACAGCCAGTACGCAGTGGCGGCTGGTGCGCAACATTTTTTGGGGGGGGCGCAAACAAACGAAAAGAAAAAAAAATCATCAATTGCAGCCACTGTGCCCATCAAACGCAGCCCCACTGTGCCCATCAAATGCAGCCACTGTGCCCATCAATTGCTACCACTGTGCCCATCAAACGCAGCCCCACTGTGCCCATCAAATGCAGCCACTGTGCCCATCAAACGCAGCCACTGTGCCCATCAATTGTCGCCACTGTGCCCATCAATTGTCGAAACTGTGCCATCAAAAGCAGCCACTGTGTCCAGCAATTGTTGCCACTTTGCCATGCCATCAATTGTCATCACTGTGCCATGCCATCAATTGTCACTACTGTGCCATCAATTGTCGCCACTGTGCCATCAAGTGTGGCCACTGTGCCATAAAACGCAGCCACTGTGCCATGCCATCAAACGCAGCCACTGTGCCATCAATTGTCACCACTGTGCCCATCAGCTGTCGCCACTGTGCCATCAAGTGTGGCCACTGTGCCATAAAACGCAGCCACTGTGCCATGCCATCAAACGCAGCCACTGTGCCATCAATTGTCGCCACTGTGCCATCAAACGCAGTCACTGTGCCATGCCATCAAACATAACCACTGTGCCGTGCCATCAAACGCAGCCACTGTGCCATTAATTGTCACCACTGTGCCATCAATTGTCACCACTGTGCCATCAATTGTCGCAACTGTGCGATCAATTGTCACCACTGTGCCATCAATTGCGGCCACTGTGCCATCAATCGTAGCCACTGTGCCATGCCATCAAACGCAGCCACTGTGCCACCAATGGTCAACACTGTGCCATCAATTGTCGCCACTGTGCGATCAATTGTGGCCACTGTGCCATCAAACGCAGCCACTGTGCCATTAATTGTCACCACTGTGCCATCAATTGTCACCACTGTGCCATCAATTGTCGCAACTGTGCGATCAATTGTCACCACTGTGCCATCAATTGCGGCCACTGTGCCATCAAACGTAGCCACTGTGCCATGCCATCAAACGCAGCCACTGTGCCACCAATGGTCAACACTGTGCCATCAATTGTCGCCACTGTGCCCATCAATTGTCGCCACTGTGCCATTAAACACAGCCACTGTGCCATGCCATACATAAGATTAAGCGTTAAAAGTGAACAAAGCTTCACCTTATTCACTAACATTTCCTTTAGTAAATTAACCAGGTTGCATAAGCTGAGCCCTGTAGCTGGGTAACTGCAGAGGGTTCAGTCAGTGTGCATGCAGTTCTTGGCATTTCATTGGGGGGGACTGTGCTTTATACCCTTGCAGCGCTGCGGCTTAAGCTCAGGATCAGCTTGCAGGCTCTCAGCTAGGAAGGAATCAACGCTTCTTCTTGGATTACACCTGAGCTGCTACACCCCCCCCCCCCCCTCCCTCCACACTTTCTTGGACTTGTAAATATTTCATCGCACTTCAGAATAAAGTGTGGATTCCAAAGGCTCTGCCTGGTAATAGGTGGATGCTGCTCCAAGGACGGATCCAGAACATACCAGAAAATTGAAATACTACCCGGATCACTGTACTCTTTTTACCTATCGTTAGTCTTTATTTACTCTGTTCACCCAAAACCGATATCTGAGTTATGGACGGATTCTGACAACTTGACTTATCCAGCTTTTTATAGCTCTCTGGGGCTCCAGTGGTGACCATAGGCGTGCACACAGGGTGTGCCAGATGTGCCCAGACACACCCTAGTCACCCCATGCGTCCCAGGGAAACCCTCCAGCAGTGCTACCAGCTTCCCTCCTCTCCCACCGGTTGCTCCTGCTGGCACATGCAGATGATGTTTTGGGATGAGTAGGGGAAGTTGTAATATCTTTTACCAGCCCCTTACCTTTCTGAATGAAAACAGTGATTGGTACCATGTGTTTTGCACTTTGGGGTGCACGCCCTAATACAATAGGCTGCGCACACCTATGGTGGTGACATTGTCCTGGGGTGTGTGAACTAGACATGTGATTTGTTTTCTTCCGAATTTCAGGTATTTTCGTCATCGTTTTAACAAACGAAAACAAACGCGCAGAATCCGAAATCCGAAAGATTCGACATAAAAAAATGCTTTATTTTCGTTTTCGTTGCTACAAGAGTTGGATATATATAGGAGATTCAACATGATGCCGACAATAGCAATCTGTGTGTATCGAATTTGCCGTCGAATGTGCTTAACCTTAAAGGAGTTGTAAAGGAAAACTTTTTTTGCCTAAAATGAATGGGGCAGATTCACAAAAAATTACGCCTGTCTAACTGGGGTTAGACAGGAGTAATTTCAAATTTCGCGCGGCGTATCACTAGTTTGAATCCTCAAACCATGATACGCCGGCTTCGGGCTTCGATCCGAGAGGCTTACGTCTTCGTAAGCCTTCGGATCTACGCTGCCATCTATTTGCGGCCGCTGGGAGGAGTTTGCGTCGTTTTGGTGCGTCGGGATATGCAAATGTGTTTTTACGGGGATTCACGAACATACGAGCGGGCGTCGCAATCGTTTTCGTCTATTTTTTTATACGTAATGTTAGAGCAGCTTTTTGCTGCTCTAACTTTACGTAGCCCATGTTAAGTATGGCCGTCGTTCCCGCTTCAAATTTATTTAAAATTTTATTTTGTTTACGTAACTCGTCGGGACGTGGATCGCCCGTAAAGTACGCTACATAAACAACGAATGACGTCACGACGTGATTTCGCGCAATGCACGGCGGGAAATTTGCGAACGGAGCATGCGCAGATCGATCGCCGCGGGAACGCGCCTAATTTAAATGTTTCACGCCCCCTACTCGCGCAGATGGATTGCGACGGGAGAAATACACTACGCCGCCGTCGTTTACCGTAGAAAATCTACCTGAATTCCACGTAGAGCAAGGTAAAAAACGGCGGCGTAGTGTATTTCTGATACGCTACGATAATCCATTTCTCTGTGAATCTGCCCCAATGTCTGCAAGGTAGACAGACAGAATAGTGTAATGATTCTGTTAAAAAACGAGTAAATATCTATTAAATTCCTTCATCTATATCACCTCCGGCGTTCTAGTTTCTGTTCTCTCATTCACTTCCTGGTTTGCGGCGCTCGTTCATGTAAGAACTACATTTCCCAGTATGAATTGCGGCACGCCCAGAAATTCACACCTCCTTGAAGTCTCTAACACGTAGAGAGCATCCTGCCACACAGATGTAGTTCCCGGGAGGGGACGAGCACGTTACTGACCACCGCAGTAAAGTCTCCCTTCACGGTGGTCAGTAAAATCAGACAAGCAGGAAGTGAACAAAACAGAGAAGTAATAGAGCAACTTCTGAGCAAAAACGAACAATGAGGAAGTGAAAAGATGAATGTCTGCGGGTAAATGATGATTATTATGAAAAAAAAATCTTCCTTTACAACCCCTTTAACTCTATTAGTCCAAGATTATTCTACATAGAGAGAAAAGATTCTACATAGAGAGAAAATATTTGACATTATAGAGAGAAAAGATTCAACATAGAGAGAAAAGATTCGACATTATAGAGAAAAAAGATTCTACATAGAGAGAAAAGATTCAACATTATAGAGAGAAAAGATTCAACATTATAGAGAGAAAATATTCAACATAGAGAGAAAAGATTCGACATTATAGAGAGAAAAGATTCAACATTAGAGAGAGAAGGTTCAACATTATAGAGAGAAAAGATTCAACATTAGAGAGGGAAGATTCAACATTATAGAGAGAAAAGATTCAACATTAGAGAGAGAAGATTCAACATTAGAGAGAGAGAAGATTCGACATTATAGAGACAGTGTTGGGGGAGACCATTCAACATGAACGACAAAGATTCGACGAAGCATCGAAAAACATACAAACGTTGAATCTGTCATTGAAGGCTTATGGTGTCTGTTGAAAGTTCCAAGAAGATTCGACAAGCAGCTAAACTGTACAACACCGCAATTGTACATTTCAGGCCCATAGGCTATAGAAGAAGTTGAATGTTAGTTAACTAGTAATAATATTTAATAAATATAATTATTACTAATGTCATACAACATTAGAATTCTTCTATAGCTTGTAGGCGGAACATTTGACCGGAAATGTATGATTGCACGGGGTCGTACAGTTTAGCTGCTCCGTCGAATCGTTTTAGAACATTCAACAGAAACCATAAGCCTTCAATTGACAGATTCGACCTTAAAGGGGTTGTAAAGGTACAATTTCTTTTCCCTAAATATCTTCCTTTACCTTGGTGCAGTCCTTCTTCACTTACCTCATCCTTCCATTTTGCTTTTAAATGTCCTTATTTCTTCTGAGAAATCCTCACTTCCTGTTCTTCTGTCTGGAACTCCACACAGTAATGCAAGGCTTTCTCCCTGGTGTGGAGTGTTGTGCTCGCCCCCTCCCTTGGACTACAGGAGAGTCAGGACGCTCTTTACGTTGCAGATAGAGAAAGGAGCTGTGTGTTAGTGGGCGTCCTGACTCTCCTGTTGTCCAAGGTAGGGGACGAGCACGACACTCCACACCAGGGAAAAAGCCTTAGGCCTCGTACACACGATCAAATCTGTCTGCTGGAAACGGTCGGCCCGACCGTCCCAGCAAACAGATTCGACCGTGTGTACGGGCGAGCCGACGGATTTGGCCACCCGACAGATTTCAAAGCATGCTTTGAAATCTGTCGGCTGGGAACCCGTCCGCCCGACATGTCTGCTGGTTAGTATGCTAACCAGCAGACATGTCTTCTCGCACACGCGCCGAATGATTTTGACGCATGCGCGGAAGTGTTTTACTTCCTGGTGTGGTGACGTGGCGGCGTCAACGTCACCGCCACGTCAGCGCGCTGTCTGCTGGCGGTGATTTTGGTTTGCTCGTGTGTACACGCGAGCAAACCAAAATCCAAGCAGACAGATCTGTTCAAATCGGTCGGTCCGACCAATTTGAACAGATAGATTGCCTCGTGTGTACAAGGCCTTAGATTACTGTGTGGAGTTCCAGACAGAAGAACAGGAAGTGAGGATTTCTCAGAAGCAAAATGGAAGGATGAGGTAAGTGAAGGAGTACTGCACTAAGGTAAAAGAAGCTATTTAGGAAAAAAAAATGTATTCGGATTTTCGGACCAATGCATTTTATAACGAAACAAAATAAATAAAAATAAATTTTGGAGTAACTAAATAAATGTATTTTTCGTACAAAAATGAAATTCCGAAACAAAATATTTCAGTGTGAACTAGAGGACTGACCGAACAGAATTACAAATATGTTAGCAGGTAGAACACTTCAACCATGTAGAGTTCTGCTTCGAATAACGAAGGAACCATTCTGCTCTCCAAAGTCCTATTTTTTTTTACATTGTTCAGTTTAGACAGGCCTCCATCTCTAGTTATTCGGGCTATTTATGAAACAGGCCCGGCGCTCAGGTTTTAGTAGCGGCTGTCCAACGGAATCAATTTTTTATAAGCCTCCTGAATTAAGTGGGAAGTGTGCGTTTCACTTTCCCCCTGCAGAAGAGCCCGGGCGGCCGCCATGTAGACGCGGGCTGCTGTACGGCCTGGATATGAGGTGTCTAAAAACGGGAATAAGACTTTGATTTGTGGAGTATGCCTAGTTACAGAGTTGGAGAACCAGCCCGAAAGGCCTTTGAGATCCTCCGTTCAGCTGACAGATGTGCTCATTTAACAAGCTTGAAGCTGAAATGGGTGTATAAAACCTGCCCATTTAGCTCTGACAGAGGAGATTTCACGGCCTGTCTAGAGAGGTTGTAAATTCTGTCCCCAACTGTGCCACAGCCAAGTAGCCCGATGTATCTAGCCATGGCAGGCAGGGACCCCCCGCTCCTAACATATGCCTCGCTATGCTGGATACTATTGACTGGCAGGCCCATTACTAACCATCTTCATTTCATGAACCTTAATGTCCCCCTAACAGGCTTGTCTTTCCCAGGATAGGAAGGCCTAGAACACTGATCCACATACTCCGCCATTATGAGTGTCTGACAACTCATAGCTCCCAACTGTCCCTGATTTCGAGGGACTGTCCCTGATTTGGAGTTATGCCCCTCCATCCCTCATCCCCCCTCATTTTGGTCTGATCTATAAAGTTGTATATAAAATGCACTTTTTATCTAAAAGTGTTTTTCAGCCCTAAACCTTTCATCTGACATCTAAATCGCTGCATTTGTATATCCCAAGAACCAACATAAAGGAATAGTAGTGGTAAAAAATAAAGCACTTGTGGGTTTAACCAATCTTGTTTTTTTTGTACAATTCTCCTTTAAGGGGGAGTGGCAAGGGGTGTGTCCTATGCCTGCATACTTTTGCTGATAGGTGTCCCTCATTCCCATCTCAAAGAGTTGGGAGGTAGGCAACTGTAGCTGCTAAAGTCACATCCGTGGCCATTATCAGACCTTAAACAAGATCTTATTTTATAAGAAGAGACTAGAGCAGCCTTTTTCGACTTTTTTTCTCCAGAGGAATCCATGAAATTATTTTTAGATATTAGGGATTGAACCCCTGCTAAACCCCTGCTAAAAAAAAAAAAAAAAATTGGGGAAATGCCCCATCTCACAGTGGTGTTTAGAATGCCCTCCTCATAGATAGCTAAAAAAGACCATGCCATGGGCTCCACCAAGTGGCCTTGGCCTTGGAACTAACAGGCATCACAGGTCAATCAGCTTCAGCTCAAAGGACCCCCAGCAACCTCTGGAGGAACCCTACAGAGAATGGGTCATTAAATGAGAGATCAATGAGCCACAGCTCAAGGGATCCCCAGCAACCTCTGGAGGAACCCTACAGAGAATGGGTGCTTAAATGAGAGATCAATGAGCCACAGCTCAAGGGACCCCCAGCAACCTCTGGAAGAACCCTACAGAGAATGGGATCCTAAATGAGAGGTCAATCAGCCACAGCTCAAGGGATCCCCAGCAACCTCTGGAGGAACCCTACAGAGAATGGGACCTTAAATAAGAGGTCAATGAGCCACAGCTCAAGAGATCCCCTGCAACCTCTGGAAGAACCCTACAGAGAATGATCCATATCCCATGATGAATGGTCGCCCTGCTGCATTGTGAACACAGAAGATTGGCTGCTGGGAACGGGCATCATTCAAAGAATACTTTGCACGTCATATCATATATGAGCCTTTGGTGGAGCTTCAAAAAACCTTTGGTGGGGCTTCAGTCAGGGCTGGACTGGGACAAAAATTTGGCCCTTGACTTCATCCAGACTGGCCCACTTTGACAGGTCTCTCCCATGGCGGCCGGACAACTCCTGCACCCCCCCCCCCCATGGCCACCCAAGCCCCCTCTCCCCCTTTACTAGCCACTAGCCATTCTATTGGAGTAGAATGGCTGGTACTGGTACTCTTATAGACATGATTTCACCCGGGGCAAAGAATCAGTTTGGTGCCCCCCTTATGAGACAAGATTAGGCAGAAGTGAGAAACTCCCAGGCCATAGCTGTTGAGTCAGCTATCTTTCCCCTCCCCATGCTCATATGTCCCCCCCCCTGCTCCTCTGGTTCTCCCCCTGCTTCTCTGTTCCCCCAGGTGAGCACTGCGGGAAGGGAGAGGAGTTGAGCGTCACGGGAAGGGAGAGACAGAGGAGCGGAGGGGGCGGCAGTCCGCTTTTACTGAAGCCGGCCCATTGAGCCATCGGCCCACCGGGAAACTCCCTGTAGTCCCAATGGCCAGTCCATCCCTGGCTTCAGTAAGGCTTTAATGAGGTTTCGGTGGGGCTTCAGTGGGTCTTCATGAGACTTCAATGAGCCTTTGGTGGGGCTTCAGTGAGGCTTCATGAGGCTTTGACGAGTCTTCGGTGAGGCTTCAATGAGACTTTGGTGGGGTTTTAGTGAGGCTTCATGAAGCTTCTAAGAGGCTTTGGTGGAGCTTTGCTGAGGCTTCAATGAGCCTTTGGTCGGGCTTCAGTGTGGCTTCGTAGGGCTTCGATGAGCCTTTGATGGAGCTTCAGTGAGGCTTCGATTAGAGCCTTTGGTTTGGGCTTAAGTAAGGCTTTGATGAGGCTTCGATGAGCCTTTGGTGGGGCTTTAGTGAGGCTTCATGAGGCTTCTAAGAGGCTTTGGTGGAGCTTCGATGAGGCTTCAATGAGCATTTGGTGGGGCTTTAGTGAAGCTTCATGAGGCTTCTAAGAGGCTTTGGTGGAGCTTCTATGAGGCTTCGATGAGCCTTTGGTGGGGCTTCAGTGAGGCTTCATGAGGCTTCTAAGAGGCTTTGGTGGACCTTTGATGAGGCTTCAATGAGCATTTGGTGGGGCTTCAGTGAAGCTTCATGAGGCTTCTAGAAGGCTTTGGTGGAGCTTCAATGAGGCTTTAATGAGTCTTTGGTGGGGCTTCACTGAGGCTTCATAAGGCTTTGATGAGCCTTTGATGGGGCTTCAGTGAGGCTTCATGAGGCTTCGATGAGACTTTGATTAGAACCTTTGGTTTGGGCTTGAGTGAGGCTTTATGAGGCTTCGATGAACCTTTGGTGGGGCTTCAATGAGGCTTCAAGCAAGCTTTGCCATAGACTTCTATGGAGGCTTTGAAGATGCTTTGAACCACTAAAGCTACATGGTGTATAATTTTTAAAGCAAAGCCAAAGCAAAGCAAAAGCAAGGTGTAAACAGGACTGTAAGCTAACCATTTTATTAAGTGACAGGAGCTTTGACTGGCGATCAGAGAGCTTTAACAAAGCCTATCCGAAGCCTTGTTTTGAAGTGTAAACAAGCCGTCAATGTGTATTGAAGACGAAGCAAGTGTAAATGAGCCCTAAATAAACCTGCTAGAGTTCTATAAAACTGCAGGGCAGATCAGAGTTCTATTAATATCTGGAATAAAAGGCCCAAACTGCCCTTCTGACCCCCGGGCCCTCACATTTTGGCCGGCCATAGAGTTCAGCTTTTATCCAGGACCACCTTTTGGTTACCTCTCACCAAAGGTTATTAGATATTCTTTTATTGCTTGTGTCTCCCTGTTCATTGTGCATAATAGCTGTCCACAGGGCTGACAGGTAATTGATACAAAGACGTTATCACACATTTAATTACTGTAACACCTTATCTTGACAGCTGAGATACCAGGGCCGGACATATGCTGGATTGGCTTTATGCTGTCATTGCTGCCGGGACTCTTATTTAATTACCTGTCATTACACTAAAGTAAAAGTGAGTGTGAGGGAATATGCAGCTCATGAAAAATATATATAGACTTGCACCTAAATAGGGAAACTGTAGTCTTTGAAAAAATGTACACCGTTTATATATATATATATATATATATATATATACACACACACACTGTGGTCAAAAGTATTGGGACACCTGCCTTTACACGCACACAAACTTTAATGGCATCCCAGTCTTATACCGCGTACACACGATGGGCCAGATTCAGAGACATCTGCCTATCTTTAAGCAGGCGTAGCGTATCTCAGATACGCTACGCCGCCGTAACTAACGGTGCCAGGTTCCTTATTCAGAAACAACTTGCGCCGTAAGTTACGGCGACGTAGTGTTACTGTGTCGGCGTAAGCCCGCGCAATTCAAATGTGCAAGATGGGGGCGTGATTTATGTAAAATCATCGTGACCCCGCGTTAATGACGTTTTTTTTGAACGGCGCATCCGTTGACTTATCCCAGTGCGCATGCGATAAAATCACGTCACAAGTCAATGAAAACGACGTGAACGTATTTTACGCCCATTCCTGAATGATTTACGCAAACGGCGTACAATTCGACGCTGTCCCGACGTCCATACTTAACATTGACTGCACCTCATATAGCAGGGGTAACTTTATGCCGGAAAAAGCCTTACGCAAACTACGTAAAATACGACGACCGTGCGCAAGTACGTTCGCGGATCGGCGTATCTAGCTCATTTGCATATTCAACGCGTAAATCGACGGAAGCGCCACCTAGCAGCCAGCATAAGTATGCAACTAAAATATGACGGTGTTACAGACTTACGCCGCTCGTATCTTAGCTGAATTGCGGCGTATCTTCTTTTCTGAATACAGAAAAAAGATACGCCGGCTATTCTTAGTAGTTACGGGGCGTATCTATAGATATGCCGACGTAACTACGTTCTGAATCCAGCCCCATCATTTTTCGGGTTGTAAAAAAATTAAGTTTTTTTTTAATGTCATTAAAAACGATAGTGTGTGGGCTTCAGAGCATTTTCTGGGTTCTAAAAAACGGGCAAAAAAAAAAATTCGAACATGCTCTATTTTTTTCACAACGTTTTTAACGTTGTCGTTTTTCGGGTTCTAAAAAATGGTCGTGTGTGGGCTTTAACGACGTGAAAAACCTGCGCATGCTCAGGAGCAAGTTATGAGACGGGAGCCGCGTTCTGGTAAAACTAGCGTTCGTAATGGAGTAAGCACATTCATCACGCTGTCACAGACAGAAAAGCGCGTATCGTCTTTTACTAACACGGAATCAGCAAAAGCAGCCCAAAGGGTGGCGCCATCCGAAGGGAACTTCCCCTTTATAGTGCCGTCGTACGTGTTGTACGTTACCGCGTTTTGCTAGAGCATTTTTTTTCACGATCGTGTGTAGGCAAGGCTGTTTTAATGATCAAGTTGAAAGAAAAAGGGATTTTTAAATATAGCTTACCTGTAAAATCCTTTTCTTGGAGTACATCACGGGACACAGAGCGGCATATTCATTACTATGTGGGTTATATGGAGTACCTTCAGGTGTGGACACTGGCAATCTCAAACAGGAAGTCCCCTCCCTATATAACCCCCTCCCCTAGAGGGAGTCCCTCAGTTTTGTAGCAAGCAGTATGCCTCCCAAAATGGTCACCCAAAAGAGGGGTGGGAGCTCTGTGTCCCGTGATGTACTCCAAGAAAAGGATTTTACAGGTAAGCTATATTTAAAAATCCCTTTTTCTTTCTCGTACATCACGGGACACAGAGCGGCATATTCATTACTATGTGGGATGTCCGAAAGCAATGCTTTAATGAGGGGAGGGAGACATCTTCCAAAGAAGGATTCAATTTAGAGGTAAACTCAAATAATAATAATAATTCCAACTTAGTCAAGAAAAAACTTCTTTTTTTTTTTTTTTTTTTTTTTTTTTAACCAAGGGTGCTTCTGATCCCGAGGATTTCAAACTGCAGCCTGTAGTACTGCCTGTCCAAAGGCAGAATCCGCATTCCTTCTCACGTCTAGTTGATAAAACCTTGTAAACGTGTGGACTGATGACCACGTTGCCGCCTTGCATATCTGAGCCATAGAGATCTGATGGTGTGCTGCCCAAGAGGCGCCCATGGCCCTGGTAGAATGGGCCTTTACTGACAACGGAGGAGGCAACCTCTTCAAACCGTAGGCTTGAATGATTAATTGTCTAATCCATCTCGAGATGGTGGATTTTGCCGCTGCCTGCCCCTTCTTGGGGCCATCTGGTAGAACGAATAATACATCTGTCTTCCGGATCTTTTCTGTAGCTTTAAGATAGGCCTTCATGGCCCGGACAATATCCAAGGTATGCAGCAACCCCTCCTTTCTAGATGTAGGTTTTGGAAAGAAGGATGGAAGTACCAAATCCTGGTTTAAGTGAAATTTGGATATAACCTTTGGTAGAAAGGAAGGATGGGGCCGGAGAACTGCCCTGTCCTTATGTAGAACGAGATATGGTTCCTTACACGATAAGGCTGCTAATTCTGACACTCTCCTGGCCGAAACTATGGCGACCAAGAAAACCAACTTTCTTGTCAGTAAGACTAAAGGAATCTCAGCCAACGGCTCAAAGGGTTGTTTCTGTAAAGTGGACAGGACAAGATTTAAGTCCCATGGACAAATTGGTGACTTGACAGGAGGATTAATACGCAAGACCCCCTGTAAGAAGGTCTTTACCAGCGAGTGGGTGGCCAGCGGCCTCTGAAACCACACTGACAGAGCTGAGATCTGTCCCTTGATTGTGCTTAGTGCCAGGCCTTTATCCATTACTAGCTGGAGAAAACTTAACACCCTATCAATAGTATATTTGCGGGAATTCCATCTTTTGGATTCACACCAGCCTACGTAGTTCCTCCACACCCTGTAATAAATCACCCTGGAGACCGGCTTTCTAGCCCTAATCAGGGTAGGGATTACCTGCCTAGACAGACCTCTACCCCTGAGAATCAGGGATTCAGCCTCCAGGCCGTCAAATTTAGACGCTGTAATGTAGGGTGGAGGATCGGGCCTTGTGAGAGTAGGTCTGGTTGTAGAGGAAGAGTCCAAGGGTCTCCCACTGCCATCTTCAGGACTAGTGAGTACCAAGTCCTCCGGGGCCAAGCCGGAGCTACTAGAATGACTGGCTTGTGCTCCACTCTGATCTTGCGCAACAGGCGAGGGAGTAACTGTAGCGGAGGGAATGCATATAGAAGTTTGAATTGATGCCAAGGGCAAACCAACGCATCGGTTCCGCAGGCCATAGGATCCCTCGCTCGAGACACGAACCTGTCTAGTTTCTTGTTGAACCTGGATGCCATTATATCTACGTCCGGCATTCCCCACCTCTGGCAGATTGTCTGAAAGACCTGGGGATGCAGAGACCACTCCCCTGGCAACAGACTCTGGCGACTTAAGAAGTCTGCCTGCAGGTTGTCCACTCCGGGAATGAATATCGCCGAAATGCAGGGTACATGAACCTCTGCCCACTGAAAAATCAAGCTCACCTCCCTCTGAGCGGCCTGACTCCTGGTTCCCCCTTGGTGGTTTATGTATGCCACCGCCGTGGCATTGTCTGACTGGATTCTCACCGGGAACCCCTTTAATCTGGAGGTCCATGCCAGAAGGGCTAGGCGAGCAGCTCTGATCTCCAAGATATTGATGGGGAGCTGCCTCTCTGCTCTCACCCAAGTTCCCTGGCGAGAGAACCCCTCGAAGACCGCCCCCCAGCCTGCCAGGCTGGCGTCTGTGGTAACTACCTTCCAGACAACAGGGCTGAAGGATTTTCCCTTTAGAAGGTTCTGAGGGTTCAACCACCAGGCCAGGCTTTGTCGGACCCTTGATGATAGCGTCAAAGGGGACTCTAAGGCATGTGCCCTCTTGCCCCAGGCTGCTAGAATGGCTGCCTGTAGGACGCGACTGTGGATCTGAGCGTATGGTACTGCCTCGAACGTGGCCACTAGCTTGCCTAGTACTCGCATACACAGGCGAATAGTTGGTTTTTTTCTTGTTTAGAACCAACTGAACCAACCCCTTGATAGCTTCGATCTTTACCAGGGGCAGGAACACCTTTTGCTGTTCTGTGTCTAACCTCATGCCGAGGTATTCCAACTGCTTTGTAGGCTGGAACGCTGACTTTCCCCGGTTTAGGACCCAGCCGAATTCTTCGAGGTACCGAACCGTGAGGTTTACTGCCTTTTGCAGACCCGACCGTGAGTGATCTATGATTAAAAGGTCGTCCAAGTATGCTAGGACTGTGACCCCCTGGATCCTTAAATTGGCCAGAACTGGGGCTAGGATCTTCGTGAATACCCGGGGGGCCGTGGCCAGCCCGAAGGGGAGCGCCCTGAATTGGAAGTGTCGCTGCCCCACCGCGAAGCGTAAAAATCTTTGATGCAACTGAAAGATTGGTACATGAAGGTAAGCATCCTTTATGTCTATGGAGGCCAGAAAATCGTCCTTCTGAAGCGCGGCGGCTGCTGACCGGATGGATTCCATCCGGAAGGAACGAACCCTTAGGTAACCGTTTAACCTCTTTAGGTCCAAGATTGGCCTGACATCGCCGTTGGGCTTTGGTATGACAAAGAGATTGGAATAGAAACCTAGCCCTTGCTCTTGGGCTGGCACTTCTATAATTACGTCCTGGCAAAGCAGGTGATCCAAAGCTGCCAGCATTGAGGCCTTCCTTGCTGGATCCCTTGGTAGCCTTGATTCTTGAAAATGAGGCGGAGGATACCTTAGAAACTCCAGTCTGTAACCTGTGGTTACAGATGCCCGGACCCATTTGTCGGGGATCTTGGCTTCCCAAACTTCTGAGAAGAAACGAAGCCTTCCCCCCACCCGCGAGAGTGGGGGCGCCCCTTCATAAGGCAGACTTAGGGGCTGTCTTTGACGGCTTGCGATACCATGGCCTCTTACCCCCAGGGGCCTGTCCCTGCGATCTACTGTTAACGTTGGATCGTGCAGGCGGCCGTCGATACTGCCTGGAATTTGAGGGCCCCGAGACAGGAAAGAGCTGCCTTTTAAATGTAGGAGCCCGGAATGTCTTTTTGACCGGGAAAAGGGTACTCTTGCCATTTGAAATAGTCTGAATATATTTATCCAGATCCTCTCCGAAGAGTCGTCCTCCATGGAAGGGAAACCCTGCCAGAAGCTTTTTGCATGGGGGCTCCGCCGCCCAGTTCTTCAACCATAAGAGCCTTCTCATGTGCACCAAAAATAGTGATAAACGAGAGGCCTGCTGGATGGAATCTTTTATAGCATCTACAGCAAAACACAGAGCTCTGGGAATGTCAGAAAACTCTTCTGCTTGTTGGGTAGGCATGTCCTTTAACATTTCCTTTGTCTGGTCTTTTAACGCCTGACAAACACCAATCGCAGCCACCGCTGGCTGCACCACTGCTCCTGCCGTAGCAAAGGATGCTTTTAAAAGTGTCTCTAACCTTTTATCAACCGGATCTTTAAACATATGTATGTTTTCCACCGGGCAAGTTAGTGATTTATTCACACATGAGATGGCTGCATCCACTACTGGGAGCCTCCACCTCTTGGAGAATCTCCGGAGAGAGAATCTCAGCATCTGAGGATACACCTCTTGGTGATGGGGATCTAACCCGTTTCTTACCAGGAATAGCTCTAGCGATCAATGCTGCTATTCTCTCTTCTAGCCCCCCTAGGGATACGGCTAGCATCTCCTCTGTGATAAACACAGGGCTGGGCTGATCTGGGCCAGCCTCCGCACCAGATCCCCCTAATGGCTCATCCAAGGCGCTTTTTATGTTAATAAGTTGCGGGGAAAGTATCGGCATATCATCAGAATCAGAAAGGGAACCCTTTTGTTTTTTGGTCTTTTTTGTACCCTTTGACCCCGAACCTTTGGAAGCCATAATACAAAATCGAGGGACTCCGCCCACACAACAGACTGTAGTGGGCAGGAGTACAAAACCAGAGTTTAGGGGACAATAGATCACTAATGCCCAAAAACTGATGGGATCCCGTATGTTTTTTTTTTTTTTTTTTTAAATATATATTATATATTTTCTTTTACAACATACAGTGACCCCAAACTAAGTTTGCCAGCCTCCAACCTGCTGCAAAAAGGGGAATTTCCTGGCTTAACAAAAAAGGCATTGGAACAAAGTCCAGCATGTACTACCCCTCTTCCGCCACCGGGAGTCACTGTTCTGCCGCTCTGCGTCCTCTCCTTCTGAAAATCAGCCTCAGACTGAGCACTGACAATGCCTGCTGTCTATAACAGCACAAAGGCGCGCCCCTGTATGACGCCGCAGGCACGCCGCCCCCCCCCCCGCCCTCCTGTCTGAACGGCGCGAAAAACGTCTATAAGACGTGCGCGCGCGCGCGTATGCCGGAAACAGGAGGAACATGGAGGAGCCGCGCTGCTGGAGATCCAGGAACGCAGAAACAGGCGGCAGATTCAAACCCCCGGCCAGGTAGGACTCTCCAAAGGCCCCTAGGGATCCTTACTAGCCCTAGGAAGAAACAGCAGGTTTAGCTAGCAACACATTCTTAGACAGGGGAACCTAGTGATGGGGGAGAAAAGGGTGTCATCCTGTCTCTCTTAGACATAGTGAGCAAGGTTGCCCATGCAGAGCATACTTAGGCTATCCCCCTTTTAGGTTACCCGGGTACTGTCCACTTTGGCACTGAGGCTCCTTGGACAGATCCGGTTAGCCCGCCCTTAATCCCAAGGATGTGGAGCAAAGCTATTCCGTGACCAACACCTAAGACACTGGCGAAAAAACTGAGGGACTCCCTCTAGGGGAGGGGGTTATATAGGGAGGGGACTTCCTGTTTGAGATTGCCAGTGTCCACACCTGAAGGTACTCCATATAACCCACATAGTAATGAATATGCCGCTCTGTGTCCCGTGATGTACGAGAAAGAAACATATTTTTTTCTAAAGCCTGAAAAACGTAATTTTTTTAGAACCCGAAAAAAAGAACCCTTTTACACTGGGGAAGTTTTCAGGCATTTTAGCGCTAAAAATAGCTACTGAAAACTGCCTCCTATTCATTTGAATGGGTGCTTTCACACTGGGGCGGTGCGCTTACAGGGCGGTAGAAAAAGTCCTGCAAGCAGCAACTTTGGAGCGCTGTAAATACGCTCCAAAAACACCCCCGCCCATTGAAGTGAATGGGCAGCGCTTCCAAAGCACCTTAAAAGCTCCTCGAAAGCACCGCAAAACGTTTTTCTTTTAACCACTTCAGCCCTGGACCATATTGCTGGTCAATGGCCGGGCCGCTTTTTGCAATTCGGCACTGCGTCACTTTAACTGACAATTGCGCGGTCGTGCGACGTGGCTCCCAATCAAAATTGGCGTCCTTTTTTTCCCACAGATTGAGCTTTCTTTTGGTGGTATTTAATCACCTCTGCGTTTTTTATTTTTTGCGCTATAAACAAAAATAGAGAGACAATTTTGAAAAAATATGAATATTTTTTACTTTTTGCTATAATAAATAGTTTAGGCCAATACATATTCTTCTACATATTTTTCACTAAAAAAAAATCGCAATAAGTGTTTATTGATTGGTTTACGCAAAAGTTTACTAAAGTCTACAAATTAGGGGGTGGTTTTATGGCATTTTTATTAATATATTTTTTTTTTACGAGGAATGGCGGCAATCAGCGATTTTCATCGGTACTGCGACAATATGGCAGACACTTCTAACACTTTTGACACATTTTTGGGACCATTGGCATTTTTATAGTGATCAGTGCCATAAAAATGCATTGATTACTATAAAAATGCCACTGGCAGGAAAGGGGTTAACACTAGGCGCGGGGAGGGATTAAGTATGTTCCCTGGGTGTGTTCTAACTGAAGGGGGGGTGGACTCACTAGGGTAAATGACAGATCGCTGTTCATACATTGTATGAACAGACGATTAGGCATTTCTCCCCCTGACAGGACCGGTAGCTGTGTGTTTACACACACAGCTCCCGGTTCTCGCTCTGTAACGAGCGATCGCAGGTGCCCGGCAGTGATCCTGCCCGCCAGGCACGCGCGTCGGCACCAGGGGCAAACGGGGGGCACGCGCGCGCCCATATTGGCTGAAATGTGAGATGACGTATACCTACGTGATCTCGCGCAGCCGAGCCGACCTGCCGCCGTATGGCTGGTCAGCTAGTGGTTAAGGTCTCCTTGTCACGTGACCTTAAAAAAAGCGACCCACTAAGGCCCAAAAAGTGCCGCAAAAGCACCGGCGCTTTAGTGGCTGTTTAAGCAGCGCTTCAGTGTGAAAGGGGTCTGAGTACTGTAGTTGCAAAAATGTGTATAGCTTTAGTTACGCATTCCAAAACTGCGAAACCTCGTTCAGGCGTTAAGGTTTCTTTTTACCTTTTCACTAACGGAAGCCTAGAAATCTGTAAAAATCTGACAGGGGTTCTAACTGCAAAATCAACTCAAAAATATATATTTTTTTCTTTTTCTACCCCTTAGCAGTTGTAGTTCCTGTTTACTCTGCCTTTAAATTGAAATCGCCATGTTCCTGCAGATTGTAAATGACAACTTAGCATGCATGTGGAGAGAGAAGACGCAACTCAAATTTCTCAGTGTGCTTTTTCTTAGGCTGAATAACAATTGGTATCTGATTCCGGTAACTCATGCCCTCTGTAGAAGATAAAAGTTGAGCTTTCTAGAGATGGCCCTATACAAGAATTTCCTCTGTCCAGGATCATGTTTTAGAAACAAGTCCTCTTTGTTGTATAATGGAATTAACCTGCCACGCTTTTCCACTGGAGACACAAATAATTTGTGTGGCCAACTGGAAATCTTTGCAGGAACACAACTAAAAGAATGAAACTGCTGCAACGCTGATCATGGTGGATGATAGAAGATGATAGATTTAACTCCCTCGTACAATGATTGTTATTTTGCAACTTGAGAGCCTCTTGTGCTAAGCAACGGAGTTAGAGAATTCAAGGCTGCAGAAAATAGTAACAAATTAAATGAATCTGAGGCCTCGTACACGCGACCGTTTTCCTTCGACAGAATCCATCAAGAAACTTGCTGGCAGAGCTTTTTTGCCGAGGAAAACAGTTGTGTGTATGTTTTTCGTCAAGAAAACTGTTGTGGAACTCGACGAGAAAAAAAGAAAACAAGTTCTCTTTTTCCTCGTCGGGAGTCTCAATTTTCCTTGTCGTGTTTCTCATCGGGCTGGTTTCCGTCAAGAAACACGTTGGTGTGTATGCTTAGAAACCCGCGCATGCTCAGAATAAAGTATGAGACGGGAGCGCACCTTCGGTAAAAGTAGCGTTCATAATGGAGATAGCACATTTGTCACGCTGTACTAGACCGAAAAGCACAAATCGTCTCTCACCAAACTTTTGCTTAACACACAGTAACATGAGATTAGCAAAAGCAGCCCCAAGGGTGGCTCCAATGGAATGCAACTTTCCCTTTATAGTGCCGTCGTACGTGTTGTACGTCACCGCGTTTGAGAACGACGAGATTTTGTCTTGACAGTGTGTACGCAAAGAAAGCTTGTCAAGATTCTCGACAAGCCTAACAAGGAACTCGTCGCGGAAAAAAGATGTTTCATTTACGAGTGTCGCGTGTACGAGCCTTACAACTTCTTGCAGCCTCATTGACATCTACATTAGGGTTAGCTAAGGTCCACAAAACCCGTATCCTCTGTTCTGTATCATCTGTCTGGCATGCGACAATAATGATTTCTGTCAACAAAGTTCCAGTGTGCGGCCACTTTCTTTCTTCTATCTACACACACATAGGTGTGCGCAGCCTTTTGGATTAGGGTGTGCACCCCAAAGCTCAAACTTGTATTGCCGATAACTTACAATGTTCATTCAGAAAGAGAAGGGACCAGTAAATGACGTATTTACCGGCCTCTTCCCCCACTCATCCTAAAACATCTCTGCAGCAACAGCCAGTGGGAAAGGAGAGGAGGGAAGTCGGGAGTGCTGTGGGAGGAAGGGGGAGGGCAGTAGGGGAAATCTGTGCTGCACAGGGTGATTAGGATGTGCCTGGGCACACCTGGCACACCCTGTGCACACACCTATGTACACACATTAGGGTTAACTATACAGTGGTGAAAATTGGTTCATAAACAGCCATTTTCAAAAATGTTTGTTTGATTTTCTAATGATTAGTTTGCTCAAATCACCAATTATTTTCTACCGTAGTGAAGAAGAAAATTATAAGAGAAGGATGGAAAATGTAACTAATTTCTTATCCGACTGAACAAAATTCTAAGCATGAATATGATTCCTGTTTGGAATCACATTTACTTCCATCTATTTCGAAATTGAATGTTAAAATTTGCAAAATTGTCGTAGCAATTTAACAATAATTTTCAGGACTTTCATAGAAAATTTGTACAAAATTGTAATGTTCTGACAAAGATGTTTGTGTGAACCTACGTCTAAAAATCTATGGCCAGCTTGGGATGTGGTTTTGGTACATTTGTATTTTTTGTAAATTTAAAATGTTAAAATCTGGAATTAAACCTTAATGCCAGAGCCAAAAGATTCTAGGCCAATACAAGAGTAATATTTCCAAACATCTTCGACAATTCTCACTTATGATAAGTGCACTCTATTTAGGAGAATCAGATGACGTGTTCCTCTTCTTGTAAACTGATCAGTGCCAAATTTTTTTTACCAATTTCTTATCTAATTGAACAAAATTCTAAGCGTGAATGTGATTCCTGTTTGGAATCAAATTTACTTCCATCTATTTCGAAATTGAATGTTAAAATTTGCAAAATTGTCGTAGCAATTTAACCAAAAAATTTCAGGGCTTTCATAGAAAATTTGTACAAAATTTGAATGTTCTGACAAAGACGTTTGAACCGATGTCTAAAAATCGATGCCCAGCTTAGGTTGAGGTTTTTGGTACATTTGTATTTCTTGTAAATTAAAATGTTAAAATCTGGAATTAAACCTTGAAGATGAAGATGCTTGTGTGTATAAAATTCTATGGCCAGCTTGGGTTTTAAAATGTTAAAATCTGGAATTAAACCTTAATGCCAGAGCCAAAAGATTCTAGGCCAATACAAGAGTAATATTTCCAAACATCTTCGACAATTGTCACTTATGATAAGTGCACTCTACTTAGGAGAATCAGATGACGTGTTCCTCTTTTTGTAGACTGATCAGTGCCAAAACTGCTGTTGACAGGTGAAAACTACGGTAGTTATTTTACTAATTTCTTATCTAATTGAACAAAGTTCTAAGCGTGAATGTGCTCACATTTACTTCCATCTATTTCGAAATTGAATGTAAAATTTGCAAAATTGTCGTAGCAATTTAACAAAAAATTTCAGGACTTTCATAGAAAATGTGTATGTTTGAACAAAATTTAAATGTTCTGATGAAGATGTTTGTGTGTATAAAAATCTATGGCCAGCTTGGGTTTTAAAATGTTAAAATCTGGAATTAAACCTTAATGCCAGAGCCAAAAGATTCTAGGCCAATACAAGAGTAATATTTCCAAACATCTTCGACAATTGTCACTTATGATAAGTGCACTCTACTTAGGAGAATCAGATGACGTGTTCCTCTTTTTGTAGACTGATCAGTGCCAAAACTGCTGTTGACAGGTGAAAACGACAGTAGTTTTTTTACTAATTTCTTATCTAATTGAACAAAATTCTAAGCGTGAATGTGATTCCTGTTTGGAATCACATTTACTTCCATCTATTTCTAAATTGAATGTTAAAATTTGCAAAATTGTCGTAGCAATTGAACACAATTTTTCAGGACTTTCATAGAAATTTTGTAGATTTGTACAAAAATGTGTACAAAATTTGTACAAAATTTGTAAAAATTCTAATGTTCTGACGAAGATGTTTGTGTAAACCTACGTATAAAAAAATCTATGGCCAGCAGTGGCGGCTGGTGCTCAAAATTTTTGGGGGGGCACAAAGGAAAAAAAATTGCAGTCTCACTGTGCCCAAACGCAGCCACTCTGCCGTGCCATCAAACACAGCCACTGTGCCATCAATTTGCACCACTGTGCCATGCCATCAAATGCAACCACTGTGCCATCAATTCGCACCACTGTGCCATGCCATTAAACGCAGTCACTGTGCCATGCCATCAAATGCAGTCACTGTGCCATGCCATCAAACGCAGCCACTGTGCCATCAATTGTCACCACTGTGCCCTTTAATGGTCGCCGCTGTGCCAATGGTCGCCGCTGTGCCAATTGTCCCCACTGTGCCCTGTAAATTGCTCTCCCCCAGCCCGGCACTTACCTTTACTGGAGTCAGGCATCCACGTCCCACGATGCCTTCTCCCACCCTCGATGACTGACAGGCGTCTCAGCCAATCAGGTTACCGGTAGCCAGAACTGGCCAACCTGATTGGCTGAGACGCCTGTCATCTTATCCAAGGAGCGCACAGTCTGTGCGCTCCGAGGATAAGCTTCCGGGACCCGAGGGCTGTACTTGGAAAGCCTATCAGAGCTGTTGGCTCTGATAGACATTTCCGTACAGCCAACCAGCTGGAGTTATTCAGATGGCCGGACATGAGCGTCGACCATCTGAATAACAGCGGCAGCGGAGATAATAACATAGATTCGTGCAATGCATGAATCTATGTTATTAGACTCAGTGGCGGTGAGAGCCAGAGGGACGAACCGCCACTGATTGCCAGCTTGGGTTGTGGTTTTGGTACATTTGTATTTCTTGTAAATGAAAATGTTAAAATCTGGAATTAAACCTTAATGCCAGAGCCAGTTATTTTACTAATTTCTTATCTAATTGAACAAAATTCTAAACGCGAATGTGATTCCTGTTTGGAATCACATTTACTTCCATCTATTTCGAAATTGAATGTTAAAATTTGCAAAATTGTCATAGCAATTGAACAAAATTTTCAGGACTTTGATAGAAAATTTGTACAAAATTTGTACAAAATTTGTAAAAATTCAAATGTTCTGACGAAGATAATTGTGTGAACCTATGTATAAAAAATCTATGGCCAGCTTTGGTTGTGGTTTTGGTACATTTGTATTTCTTGTAAATTAAAATGATAAAATCTGGAATTAAACCTTAATGCCATAGCCAAAAGTTTCTAGCTCCATACAAGAGTAATATTTCTAAAGATCTTGGACAATTGTCACCTATGATAAGTGCACTCCACTTAGGAGAATCGCATGACGTGTTCCTCTTCTCGTAGACTGATTAGTGTCAAAACTGCTGTTGACAGGTGAAAACTAGTTATTGGCGTGAGCTGGAGATACAAGAAGGGCCTGAATTAGTACAAAGCAGTCTCTAGTTTGGTTATCTGAAGGGTTATTTAAAAGTTGCATTTTCTATTTTGGGTATATACAGTAAGCATGCCTCCTTGTGTGTGCATGTGCGCGTTCCCCTATTTACACATACACACAGTAAGTGGATTATCTGATGAGACATCGGTGTTTGGGTTATCTTCTCTGGTTTTCATGTACCTCACCCCCATACTAGAAGATAAGAGACATCTCAGACACTCTCCAGTCTTTTGTAAATAACTTCTGCTCATACCAGTGATTATACACCTGTTCTTGCACTTGTAACAATGGCTGCACCATACAAACACCTTCTGTTAGTGATCTGCTAGACGTCTGACACAACCTGCAGGAATGCTACAGGGGAGATGCTATTACCAAAGCTGGCCATATACCAGGAGAATTTAGTCCGAACGATGGTATGGAAATAACGGAAAATTCTTTGTTAGAACATTTGAACATTAGTACTGTTATGGCAAATTTTCGCTCGAAAAATTGGAAAACTTTTTTTCTGTTTGAATATTTTATTGTGTTTTCTCATAAGGCATAACAAAGTTCATAATAATAGTACCGTTCATATTCGTACAATACAATGAAAAGAATACATTTCAAATGATAAAATAAAAGCAATTATAACTATACATCTCTCGTTAACCACTTGCTTACTGGGCACATATACCCCCTTCCTGCCCAGGCGAAATCTCAGCTTAAAATTGCGCGGTCGTACGACGTGCCTTACAAACAAAATTGACGTCCTTTTTTTCCCCACAAATAGAGCTTTCTTTTGGTGGTATTTGATCGCCTCTGCGTTTTTTTTTTTTTTTGCGCTATAAACAAAAAAGTGCGACAATTTTGAAAAAAAACCACAGAATATTTTTAACTTTTTGCTATAATAAAAATCCAATTTTAAAAAGAAAAAAATTTTTTTTTCTTAGTTTAGGCCGATATGTATTCTACATATTTTTGGTAAAAAAAACAATCGCAATAAGCGTATAGTAATTGGTTTGCGCAAAGATTATAGTGGCTAGGAAATAAGGGATAGAATTCTGACAATTTTTTTTATTTTTTACTAGTAATACGGCGATCTGCAAATTTTGTCAGGACTGCGATATTGCGACGGACACATCGGACACTTTTGACACATTTTTGGGACCATTCACATTTATACAGCGATCAGTGCTATAAAAACGCACTAATTACTGTATAAATGTGACTGGCATTGAAGGGGTTAACACTAGGGGGTGAGGAAGGGGTTAAATGTGAGTCCTGGGTGTGTTCTAACTGTGTGGGGGGAGGGGAGTGACTGGGGGAGGTGTCCGATGCTGTCTCCCTATGTACAAGAGAAACAGCATCTGTCACCTCTCCCTGACAGGACGTGGAGCTCTGTGTTTACACACAGAGCTTCACGTCCCTGCTCTAAAACAGCCGATCAGCGGGTACCTGGTGGACATCGCGACCGCCAGGCACGTGCATCGGCATCTCGGGGACGCGCCGGCGCCCCCCAGTGGCCGGAAAAAACAATGCCGTCAATTGACGGCAGCTTGGAAATTTAGATCCCCAAAGCTGCCGTCAATTGAGCATATGCGGTGCCTCAAGTGGTTAAAGGGTCACTAAAGGATTTTTTTTTGTAGCTAAATAGCTTCCTTTACCTTAATGCAGTGCTGTTTTCATGTTCTCGTTGTTCGTTTTTGCTTTGAAGTTGCTGTAACACTCCTCTGATCTCCACACTTCCTGGTTGTCTGGCTCCTTATGAAAAAACTCATGGCAGATTTTCACTGTGGTCTAAGCTGTGTGTCTAAAACTCAGATTAATTTTAAAAACAAAACACTGCCCTGGATGTGTTTGTTTTTGTTCTGTGTGTCTCTCTACTTCACATAAACATGAAATCATTTTAAAAACGAAAGTCAAACTAGAGGCAAATTATATGATTGATTTTTATCTATTTTTAATCATTTTTAAAAGGAATCAGTTAACTTTTATGTCTCTATACCCTGTAAACATTAATTTCAGCAAAAAAAAAAAATTCCTTTAGTGACCCTTTAAGTACCATATATACTCGAAGCCGACCAGTATATAAGCCGAGGCACCCAATTTTACCACAAAAAAATGGGAAATAGTATTACTTGAGTATAAGCCTAGGGTGGGAAATGCAGCAGCTACTGTAATGCCTCGTACACACGATCGGAAATTCCGATGGACTTTTTCCATTGGATTTTCCAATCGTGTGTAGCCCCATCTGAGTTTTTTCATCAGAGTTTAGATATAAAACATGTTCTATTTTGTGATGTGATGTGATTTAACCGGGCAAATGCCCGATCGCGTGTACGCGGCATTAGTGGAAAAGAGGGTCAACAATGCCCATTTGCCGGCTCACTGTGCCCATTTGCTGCCTCATTGTGCACATATGCCGCCTCACTGTGCCCATCTGCTGCCTCATTGTGCCCATTTGCCTCCTCACTGTGCTCATATGCAGCCTCACTGTGCCCATGTACTTTTGATCCGCTGTGTCAGTATTGGTGAGGAGGTAAGGGATATTTACCTGATTACGTAGTTCATTGTCCCCTCTCAGATGATTCACAGCAGGACTGTATGTATAGGAAGTCTGCGTTGTCCACTGCAACAAAGCCCCGCCTCCACCTCGTCACGGACGGACGGGGAGGAGACAGGGCTTTGTTACAGTGGACTGTGTGGACGGAACGGACTTCCTATTCATACTGCCCTGCTGAGAATCATCTGAGAGGGACGAGGAGGAGGAAGACACTTACCCCGACTTGTTCATATCCCGACTTAGTAGTGGTAGGCGGTACACTTTGGTGGGGGTGGGTCAGGCACGCCCTGTGACCTTTGACCTCTGGTAACCCGCCTTCTGACCTTTGACCTCTGGGGCAGGTCCCTGTTCCAATTCCTGAGTCCTAGCCATATTCTTCAATGGGAAACCCTAACCCTAACCCTTACCCTAACCCTAAACCCCTAACCCCCTAACACCCTAACCACCCTAACTCCCCAGGACAGCCCTGCTGAAAATCATCAGAGGGGACAATGTACAGCGTAATCAGGTTTCTTTCCCTCCTCATCAAGACTGACATGGCGGGAGAGGAGACCCTCACTTGAGGGGGGCTTTTTCAGAACACAAAAAAAAAGTGCCATTTTAACTGTGGGCAGCTGAAGCTTCTTCCTGTTCACTTCCTGGATTTACATCCAGGAAGTGTGGCGGTTCTAATTCATACTATGATTTAGGCATGGGGGGTCTTTAGCTAGACCCGTAATAAAGTTTGGTTTGACATGGAACATCTCCTTGGTGTGGAGTGTGGTGCTTACCCTCTCCCCTTGGACTACAGGCATACCTCCCAACATTTAGAAAATGTACCTGCGGGAAAAGTTGTTGAGCGGGGGGAGGGTTCCGCTAACGAAGTTGTTGAGTGAGCGGGGGGGGGGGGGGGGGCGCGAATGAAGTTGTTGAGCTGGGGGGTGACGCGAACGACGTTGTTGAGTGGGGGGGGGGGGGTGCCGCAGGGGGGTGCTGATCGCGGGTCCGCTGGAAATTTCCCCAGGGTCCTGGACTGTTGGGAGGTATGCTACAGGAGAGTCAGGACACTCTCTACATTGCAAATAGACAAAGGAGCTTTGTGTTAGTGGGCGTCCTTACTCTCCTGTGGTCCAAGGGAGGGGGCGAGCATGACACTCCACACCAGGGAGAAAGCCTCGCATTGCTGTGTGGAGTTACAGGCAGAAGAACAGGAAGTGAGGATTTCTCAGAAGAAATAAGGACATTTAAAAGCAAAAAGGAAGGATGAGGTAAGTGAAGGAGGACTGCACTACGGTAAAGGAAGATATTTAGGGGAAAAAAAATTACCATCCACCAAAAAACAAAAATGGGTGGACTGACCCTTTAAGTACTTTTTTTTTTTTTTTTAAACAAACATCTCTGTTATACACTCCCTATTTTATAAGCTGGCCTAGGAGAATGCCTCCATTTTTTTGGAAGGAGTGAATGAATTTGGGGGATTGCACACGGTCTGAGATGAAGGACGGACCCCCTGATAGTTTTTCAATGAGGAGGTCTCCCGGGGTTAAATGACCTGACATCATGATTAAAGCTGACCATTTGTAATGTGTCTGGTCCATGGGGGTAGAGTCCTGAAAAGGTTAATGTTCTAAAAGAAGAGGCCTTTTTGTCCTGCACCTGCCCCTCTTCTAGGCAGAGAAAGGGGGACGGCGGGGGGCCTGCGGAGAGTAACAAAGGGGTGGAAGATACACTATTAGAGAGGAAGGTAAGAGGTCTAATAGTAATGATCACAAGGAAGACACTCACCCAGATAAAGGCTTCCTCATCCAAAGTGACAGATTAAGT
Source organism: Rana kukunoris (assembly GCA_029574335.1). Lineage (NCBI taxonomy): Eukaryota > Metazoa > Chordata > Amphibia > Anura > Ranidae > Rana > Rana kukunoris. The sequence continues at coordinate 176,171 of JAJQKJ010002027.1, forward strand.
GGAAAAATATACAGCGACCCAACGGAGGGAAATAACGAAGAACATAAAAAAAACCGATGTAACTGTTCAACCGCAAATTTGGGGTTAAATCTTCTCTACGATATGTGACCTTTCCATGCCAGGAGATCGGGATTATAAGGTTTTTTCACCGACATCCCAAATGATGCCCTACCCAAATGTAGGGTTCTACTCACCCTCCTTGTACCCTAACACTAATCCCAACATTGACCCTCCTTGTACCCTAACACTAATCCCAACATTGACCCTCCTTGTACCCTAACACTAATCCCAACATTGACCCTCCTTGTACCCCAACACTAATCCCAAAATTAACCCTTCTTGTACCCCAACACTAATCCCAAAATTAACCCTTCTTGTACCCCAACACTAATCCCAAATTAACCCTCCTTGTACCCCAACACTAATCCCAACATTAACCCTCCTTGTACCCCAACACTAATCCCAAAATTAACCCTCCTTGTACCCCAACACTAATCCCAACATTAACCCTCCTTGTACCCCAACACTAATCCCAACATTAACCCTCCTTGTACCCCAACACGAATCCCAAAATTAACCCTCCTTGTACCCCAAAATTAATCTCAACATTAACCCTCCTTGTATCCTAACACTAATCTCAACATTAACCCTCCTTGTACAATAACACTAATCCCAACATTAACCCTCCTTGTAGTAACAATAACACTAATCCCAACATTAACCCTCCTTGTACAATAACACTAATCCCAACATTAACCCTCCTTGTATCCTAACACTAATCCCAACATTAACCCTCCTTGTATCCCAACACTAATCCCAAAATTAACCCTCCTTGTACCCCAACACATAACACTCCCAAAATTAACCCTCCTTGTACCCCAACACTAATCCCAACATTAACCCTCCTTGTACCCTAACATTAATCTCAACATTAACCCTCCTTGTATCCTAACACTAATCCCAACATTAACCCTCCTTGTACAATAACACTAATCCCAACATTAACCCTCCTTGTACCCTAACACTAATCTCATCATTATCCCTCCTTGTACCCTAACACTAATCTTAACACTATCCCTCCTTGTATTCTAACACTAATCTCAACATTATCCCTCCTTGTACCCTAACACTAATCTCATCATTATCCCTCCTTGTACCCTAACACTAATCTCAACATTAACCCTCCTTGTATCCTAACACTAATCTCAACATTAACCCTCCTTGTATCCTAACACTAATCCCAACATTAACCCTCCTTGTACAATAACACTAATCCCAACATTAACCCTCCTTGTACAATAACACTAATCCCAACATTAACCCTCCTTGTACAACACTAACACTAATCCCAACATTAACCTCCTTGTACAATAACACTAACCCTCTTGTACAACATTAACCCTCCTTGTACCCTAACACTAATCTCATCATTATCCCTCCTTGTACCCTAACACTAATCTTAACACTCCTAAACAAAAATCCCCCCCCCCCCTCCTTGTATTCTAACACTAATCTCAACATTATCCCTCCTTGTACCCTAACACTAATCCCCAACAATTAACCCTCCTTGTACCCTAACACTATACCAACATTAACCCTCCTTGTACAATAACACTAATCTCATCATTATCCCTCCTTGTACCCTAACACTAATCCCAAAATTAACCTCCTTGTACCCTAAGGCCGCGTACACACGATCAAATCTATCTGCTGGAAAGTAGTATGCTAACCAGCAGACATGTCTTCTCGCACACGCGCCGAATGGTTTCGACGCATGCGCGGAAGTGTTTTACTTCCTAGTGCAGTGACGTGGCGGCGTCAACGTCACCGCTACGTCACCGCGCTGTCTGGCGGCGGGGATTTTGGTTTGATCGTGTGTACACGATCAAACCAATATGTCCCCAGCAGACAGATTTGTTCAAATCGGTCGGCCGAGACGATTTGAACAAATCTGTCTGCTCGTGTGTACGCGGCCTAACACTAATCCCAACATTAACCCTCCTTGTATCCTAACACTAATCCTAACATTATCCCTCTTGTACCCTAACACTAATCTCCATTAACCTCCTTGTACCCTAACACTAATCTTAACACTATCCCTCCTTGTATTCTAACACTAATCTCAACATTAACCTCCTTGTATTCCTAACACTAATCCCAACATTGACCTCCTTGTAACCCTAACACTAATCCCAACATTAACCCTTTGTACCCTAACACTAATCTCATCATAAACCTCATTGTACCTAACACTAATCTCAACATTAACCCTCCTTGTACAATAACACTAATTCATCACAACACTCTCCTTGTACCCTAACACTAATCCCAACATTAACCCTCCTTGTCCCAACACTAATCCCAACATTAACCCTTCTTGTACCTAACACTTATCTCAACATTAACCCTCCTTGTACCCTAACACTAATCTCAACATTATCCCTCCTTGTACCCTAACACTAATCCCAACATTAACTCCTTGTACCCCAAACACTAATCCAAAATTAACCCTCCTTGTACCCCAACACTAATCCCAACATTAACCCTCCTTGTACCCTAACATTAATCTCAACATTAACCCTCCTTGTATCCTAACACTAATCCCAACATTTAACCCTCCTTGTACAATAACACTAATCCCAACATTAACCCTCCTTGTACCCTAACACTAATCTCATCATTATCCTCCTTGTACCCTAACACTAATCTCATCATTATCCCTCCTTGTACCCTAACACTAATCTTAACACTATCCCTCCTTGTATTCTAACACTATCTCAACATTATCCCTCCTTGTACCCTAACACTAATTCATCATTATCCTCCTTGTACCCTAACACTAATCTCAACATTAACCCTCCTTGTATCCTAACACTAATCTCAACATTAACCTCCTTGTATCTAACACTAATCCCAACATTAACCCTCCTTGTACAATAACACTAATCCCAACATTAACCCTCCTTGTACAATAACACTAATCCCAACATTAACCTCCTTGTACAATAACACTAATCTCAACATTAACCCTCCTTGTACCCTAACACTAATCTCATCATTATCCCTCCTTGTACCCTTACACTAATCTTAAACACTATCCCTCCTTGTATTCTAACACTAATCTCAACATTATCCCTCCTTGTACCCTAACACTAATCCCAACATTAACCCTCCTTGTACCCTAACACTATCAACATTAACCCTCCTTGTACCCTAACACTAATCTCATCTATAAACCTCATTGTACCCTACACTAATCTCAACATTAACCTCCTTGTACAATAACATATTCTCCACAACTTCTTGTACCCTAACACTAATCCCAACATTAACCCTCCTTGTACCCCAACACTAATCCCAACATTAACCCTTCTTGTACCTAAACACTTATCTCAACATTTACCCTCCTTGTACCCCATACTAATCTCCAATTATCCCTCCTTGTACCAAACACTAATCAACATTAACCTCCTTGTTACCTAACTACACCCCAAATTAAACTTCCTTGTACCTAAACCTAAACTTCACACCACTATCCTCCTTGTACCCTAACACTAATCCCAACATTATCCCTCCTTGTACAATAACACTAATCTCAACATTAACCCTCCTTGTACCCTAACACTAATCCCAACATTTACCTTCCTTGTACCCTAACACTAATCTTAACACTATCCCTCCTTGTACCCTAACACTAAATCCCAACATTAATCCCTCCTTGTACCCTAACACTAATCTCATCATTAACCCTCCTTGTACCCTAACACTAATCCCAACATTAACCTTCCTTGTACCTAACTCATAATCTTAACACTATCCCTCCTTGTACCCTAACACTAATCCCAACATTATCCCTCCTTGTACCCTAACACTATATCTCATCATTAACCCTCATTGTACCCTAACACTAATCTCATTATTAATCCTCCTTGTACCCTAACACTAATTCATTATTAACCCTCCTTGTACCCTAAACACTAATCTCAACATTAACCCTCCTTGTATCCTAACACTAATCCCAACATTGACCTCCTTGTACCCTAACACTAATCCCAACATTAACCCTCCTTGTACCCTAACACTAATCTCATCATAAACCCTCATTGAACCCTAACACTAATCTCACATTAACCCTCATTGTACCCTAACACTAATCTCAACATTAACCCTCCTTGTACAATAACACTAATCCCAACATTAACCCTCCTTGTACAATAACACTAATCTCAGCATTAAACCCTCCTTGTACCCTAACACTAATCTCATTATTCACCCTCCTTGTACCCTAACACTAATCTCATCATTAACCCTCCTTGTACCCCAACACTAATCCCAACATTATCCCTCCTTGTACCCTAACACTAATCCCAACATTTACCTCCTTGTACCCTAACACTAATCTCATCATTAACCCTCCTTGTACCCCCAACAATAATCCCAACATTATCCCTCCTTGTACCCTAACACTAATCCCAACATTTACCCTCCTTGTACCTTAACACTAATCTCATCATTAACCCCCTCCTTGTACCCCCAACACTAATCCCAACATTATCCCTCCTTGTACCCTAACACTAATCTCAACATTAACCCTCCTTGTACCCTAACACTAATCTCATCATTAACCCTCCTTGTACCCCCAACACTAATCTCAACATTATCCCTCCTTGTACCCTAACACTAATCTCAACATTATCCCTCCTTGTACCCTACACACTTAATTCAACATTATCCCTCCTTGTACCTAAACTAATCCCAACATTGACTCTCCTTGTACAATAACACTAATCCCAACATTAACCTTCTTGTACCCTAACACTAAACTCAACATTAACCCTCCTTCTAAGATCACCATAGATGTATTCCACGATCACCAGCAGCTGTCTTCTAAGATCACCATAAGTTGTGTTTCCAGGACCACTAGCAGATGTGTTCTGATATCACTAGCAGGAGGTTGCAGCATCACCAGTAGATGTGATGCTGGATCACCATCAGGCGTGTTCCAGGATTACCATCAGGTGCTTTCTAGGATCACCATCAGGTGTGTTCCAGCCTTACCATCAGATGCGTTTCAAAATCACCCATAGATGTATTCCACGATCACCAGCAGGCGTCTACTAGGACAAGTTGTGTTCCAGGATCACTAACAGGTGTGTTCCAATATTGTAAGCAGAGGGGTTCCAGCATCACCCAGCAGATGGGATCCTGGATCACCATCACCAGTGTGTTTCAGGACAACCATCAGGTGTTTTCCAGCATCACCATCAGATGTTTTCCAGCATCACCAGCACATGTGCTTCAGAATCACCAGCAGATGTGATCCAGGATAACCAACGGGCGTGCTCCAGGATTACCACCAGGTGTCTCCTAAGATCACCATCATGTGTGTTCCAGCATCACCAGCAGAGGTGTTTTTCGGAAATCACTAGCAGATGTTATCCAGGATCACCAGCAGGTGTGTTCCAGTATCTCCAGCAGGTATCTTCTAGGATCACCATTAGGTGTGTTCCAGCATCACCAGCAGATGTGTTTCAGAATCACCAGCAGATGTGATCCAGGATAACCATCAGGCGTGTTCCAGCATCACCAGAAGGTGTGTTCTAATATCTTCAGATTACTGTCCAGAGACAATAAGGCAGACTACATAGAACTTTTACAGCAATGTCTGAGAGTAAAGCTGAAATAATGTCTGCGGACGTCTTAAAAAAGAGATGAACTGAGGGGAATACATGAACACTGCAATTGCTAGACTCTTTTTCTGAAAGTACTAGATTACTGTAACTGGCTGTCTCTGACTTCATACCCGTCAGTTGCCGATCAATGCAGGCACCTGGTAAAGTCAGAGGAAACTCTCAGATCTGGGTACTTGTTCTGGGTCAGTGATTGAAAAAGCATTGAGGGCAGGTAACTAACATGCGATAAGGCCTTGTACTATATGTATCTTGTCAGCACAAGGTTTTAAGTTTTCACAGAAATGTACTTATTTCCATGGCCTATTAAAGAAAATTAAAGCTATGCAAGAAAATGACATTACAGCCAATCAGATGCTAGCTACCATTACACAATGTAAGGGAT
>JAJQKJ010001048.1:0-43130 GCA_029574335.1 Rana kukunoris
GCTATTTTCTCAATGATTTTCATCATATTTGCAGGGACCAGACATTACATTAAAGCCGCAAGCTGTTTTAAATAATTTTTTTCTTATAGTAAACTCATTTTGTGCAGGGACAGTTCTAAACACGTGCCACTTCACAGGCATACTATAGACACCCAGCAGGTACAATATTTAACTACTTCAGACCCGCGCTATAGACGAATGACGGCTACAGCGCGGTCTGAATATCCAACATGCCGTCTTTTGATGGCCACCCCTTTGAGCGTGGCCGTTTGCGATGCGATCTGTGCGGCGAATGAGAGATGATCTCATAGATCATCTCTCATTGCCGTTTTACACAGAGACAGCGTCCTGTCTCTGGAGAGGAGGAGACTGATCTGTGTTCCTTGTAGATAGGGATACAGATCGGTCACCTCCCCCAGTCACCCCCCTCCCCCCACACAGTTAGAACACACCTAGGATACACATTTAACCCCTTCCTCACCCCCTAGTGTTAACCCCTTCAATGCCAATCACATTATACAGTAATTAGTGCATATTTATAGCACTGATCGCAGTATAAATGTAAATGGCACCAAAAATGTGTCAAAAGTGTCCGATGTGTCCGCAGTACCAATAAAAATCGCAGATGGCCACCATTTCTAGCAAAAAAATAATAATAAAAAATAATAATTCTGTCCCCTATTTTGTAAGCGCTATAACTTTTGTGCAAACCAGCCGCGTATTGCGATTTTTTTTTTACAAAAATATGTAGAAGAATACGCATCGCCCTGAACTGAGAACATTTTTTTTTCTTTTTTAAATTGGGATATTTATTATAGCAACAAGTAAAAAATATTGTATTTTTTTTCAAAAATGTCGCTCTTTTTTGTTTATAGCGTAAAAAATAAAAACCGCACAGGCGATCAAATACCACCAAAGAAAGCTCTACTTGTGGGGAAAAAAGGACGTCAATTTTGTTTGGGAGCCACATCGCACGACCACGCAATTGTCAGTTAAAGCGACAGAGTGCCGGAAGCTGAAATTTCACCTGGGCGGGGGGGGGGGGGGGGTTATATGTGCCCAGTAAGCAAGTGGTTAAGGAATTTTTCTTTTCTTTTCTTATTTTTCACTTTAAGCATTATTAACGACCATTTTTAAAACTTTTTTTCCATTGGTACATGTTCCCTGGGGCAAGACCCGGGTTCTCAAACGCGTTTTACGACAATAACTTGCATATTAGCCTTTAAAATTAGCACTTTTGAATTCGAACATTCGAGTCCCATAGACTTTGATGGGGGTCTAAAAGTTTGCACGAACGTTCGGTCCGTTCGAAGGTTCTGGTGCGAACTGAATGGGGGGGTTTTCGGCTCATCCCTAGTTACAACCATTTTAAATAATAAGAAATGTTGCAAATGTAATAACTGTTTAATGTTTTGTGTGGGGGTTGTGCCAAATAGGGGATTCTTTTGAAAATCCCGGAGTTCTGCTTTAAGACGCCAATAACCAATTCAGCCTCAGAAGATTTTGTTGCATAATGTCCATTTTTTTTGCGTCCCAATACTTTTGGAAATATAGTGTAGCGCCTGGTTACTTTCCAGTTACTTTTGGTCTCTGTGTCAGCTTTGGCTGTGCTGTGGGTCCATTCTTTTGTTTCTGGGGTGCTGATCTCACCTCAGGTCGGCAGGTGGCAGCAGTGGTGTCAAGGATTGGGTGCTCTTGCCCAGCAGCCTATCAGGAGGGTTGGGCCTCGCTGTGTATGCTGGAAGAGAGTATTTATGAGGTCAGACGCCATTTTCCTGAGCTCTCCTCGTGTGGCGCCCATCTTTAAGCTAGCCACTTCACGCCGCCCCGGAGAATGGCCTTCCCGGGCCAAGGTTGCTCGTGCAACACAAGGATCCTGGCTTCGGGGACCATATTGGTTCCTGATTGTGCTTATAGGGAGAGAATTAGTTAGGACTCAGTCCTACTTCACAAATCTAATTGCACCAGCACTGCATATGTTCCTGTCAGATACTCTGCATATTACACCAGCACTGCATATGTTCCTGTAACATACTCTGCATTAGCTACTGTAGGGAAAGGTTCCTGATTGTGCTTATAGGGAGAGAATTAGTTAGGAGTCAGTCCTACAAATCTAATTGCAACAGAATAGTGTCCCATCATTGGTATCATTGGCAGGAATAGTGTCCCATCATTGGTATCAGTGGGAGGAATAGTGCCCCATCATTGGTATCAGTGGGAGGAATAGTGTCCCGTCATTGGTATCAGTGGGAGGAATAGTGTCCCATCATTGGTATCAGTGGGAGGAATAGTGTCCCATCATTTGTGTCAGTGGGAGAAATAGTGTCCCATCATTTGTGTCAGTGGGAGAAATAGTGTCCCATCATTGGTATCAGTGGGAGGAATAGTGTCCCAACATTGGTATCAGTGGGAGGAAAAGTGTCCCAACATTGGTATCAGTGGGAGGAAAAGTGTCCCATCATTGGTATTAGTGGGAGGAATAGTGCCCCAACATTGGTATCAGTGGGAGGAATAGTGTCCCATCATTTTTGCCAGTGGGAGGAATAGTGTCTCATCATTGGTATCAGTGGGAGGAATAGCGCTTCATATCTGTAGGAGGAATTCCCAAGGGCCGGATAAAGGCATTCAAAAGTCCACATCCGGCCCTGGGGGCCGCAGTTTGGAGACCACTGCTTTAGGGGAAGGTTCCTGCTTGTCAAGATTTTTTTTTTATTGTTATTTTAATTTATTTCCCTATCCACATTGAGAGGGTAAGCAGGACATTGACTAGTTCGCTGCTCGTGGAGATAAGCCCTACATTTTGTAATTTATGTAAGTGCATTTGGTGCTAGCGGTGTGCTGGGTTCCTTGTACCACCAGGATTACACGATCTGTTGTGTTTCTCTGTGTTTTTCTTTCCTCATATGGGCTGTCCACCTCTGAGACTGTAAGAACAGTATCTTCTAGAAGATCAGACCTCTGTGTGCAAGTTCAAAATTAGACCATTCATACCTATGTGAGGTGAGCGGCTGGGATCACTAGAGGTGTTTGTGATTATCCCAAGGTGTGCGGCTTGCTACTTCACAGACTCGGTTACTGGGACTTCCACCACTAGACTTTCCTTTACTTTTACCTTATTTTTCAGTTTGGCTTGGACTTTATTTGTACGCCTTATCTTGCCTGGATTGGACTGTCCATCATTTAGCCTGTAATTTAAGATTGTATTATTCCATTGCTTATTTGTTTATACACAGCACTATCCACCTGCCTCCCCGGCCGCTGTTCTGGCTTGGCATGATTCACTTGTCCTTTCACTTAGCTTTAGTGTTGTGATTTATCACAGCGCAGACACTTTATTTGTTTGTTTTTGATTTTTTGTCTATTAAGGTAGACCTTCCTGAGTCTGCAGCAGTGTTTGCCCCTTTCCCCTTTCCCCGGTGCACTTAGACAGCGCTAGAGTTTCACTTCATTAATTAAGTCATGGATTGTGGAAACTAACTAGTGTCGGATGATTGTATATAGTGTATACCACATTTCCCACTGACTATTGCAGAGTTGCAATGCAAGGAGATCAGCTAAAAGTTGTTGGATCTGTGTTATAATTAATCGGAATTAGTCGATTAATCGATAAAAAAAAAGATTAGTCGAACACGAAAATTTTAATCAGAAAAATTCCTTTAAATATCATACCTGTGGGGTGTCTATAGTATGCCTGTGAGGGTGGCACTTTTTTAGAACTGCCCCTGCACAAAATGAGATTACTATAAGAAAAAAGTCATTTAAGGCCGCGTACACACGATTGAATTTGTCCGCTGAAACTGGGTCCGACGGACCAGTTCAGCGGACAAATCCGATCGTGTGTATGGGCTAGCGGACATGTCTGACGGCAGACAAATTTTAAAGCATGCTTTAAAATTTGTCAGCCGGAGGCATGTCCGTCGGGTATGTCCACTGGTTAGTACACTAACCAGCGGACATATCTGCCCGCACAAGCGTCAAATGGATGCGACGTATGCGTGGAAGTTTTTACTTCCTGGTGCGGTGACGTGGCGGCGTCATTGTCACCGCCACGTCACCGCGCTGTCTGCCGGCGGGGATTTTGATCCAATGGTGTCTACATCGTCGGATGAAAATCCCGAGGAGACATGTCCGCTGGAAACGGTCCGTCGGACAGTTTCAGCGGACATGTCCCTACGCGGCCTAAGACTGCTTGCGGCTTTAATGTAATGTCTGGTCACTGAAATATGGATGAAAAATCACTGAGAAAAATAGCATGGGTTTCCCCACCATCACTCCCCCCAGGTCATTACAACCCATTTGGCCCTATATACTTTGAACAGCAGTATACAGGCGGTGCAAACAAGACAGGGATTGTGGGTTTGTTGTTAAGTAGAATCTGTTGTTGTAATTTTGAACTGGTATTTTTTAAAGTGTAGCTCCAGCCATAAAATCTATTTTTAAGCTTTTCTGAAAACATAGAGAAGGGTTATCACCCCTGTAACATTTGTCTTTCTGTCTGTGTGCATCTGTTCAGAAGATTGCACCTCACTTTCTGTCCCAATGACAAATGATATTTTGAAAATGTTTTTTTTTTAGTGAAACAGGATTGGTGATAAAGCATGAGTGGACAGGAGACACCTGTTACAGAAGAGAATTTTCTGGGGGTTGATTTCCTCTCACTTTCTGTTGTCTCCTTCCGTTTGCAAGTAGAGTCATTTGTAAGTTGGATGTTTGAAAGTAGGGGCCTGCCGTATATACACTGCAAAAATGTGGGCCCTAGTGTTGGTGTTGCCACAACACTGTAAGCCCTCACAGTTAGTCTTGGTGGGCGCTGGAACGCCCTGCTGTGTGAACTATTATATCAAGAATTGTAATTACATGCCATTGTTGAACAGTGGTAGAAAAATTGGGCCTTTGGTGCTGGCGCTGGTGGCACAACTCTGTAAGCCCTCACAGTTACTCTTGGTGGGCACAGGAATAGGCCCAGCTGTGCAATATTATATCAAGAATTGTAATTACATGCCTCTGTTGAAGAGGGGCAGAAAAATTGGGCCTTTGTTGGTGTTGCTGGTGCCACAACACTGCAACCCCTCACAGATACTCTAGTTGGAGGGCAGGAATGAGCCTGCTGCAAAGTATTGCATCAAAAATTGTAATTACACGCCCCTCTTAAACAGGGGCAGAAGAATTGGGCCTTAGCCACTGGTGGCAGTGCCCAGAACCAAAAATGTTCTTACAAGCTATCAGCATGATCATTGAGGAGGGAAAGGATAGTCACTCAGCAAAACAGGATAGTTACTCAGCATCAGCATAGGCAGCCTTGAATGAATCTGACATTTCAAAATAAAAATAAAAATTCAGTTACATCAGCATCAGGTGCTTGGTAGCTGGTGGTGATCCAAGCCTGATTCATATTTATGAAGGTCAGTCGATCGACTGAGTCGGTGGAGAGAGCGCACCCTGTGATCGGTTACAAAGCCTCCCCAGCAGCACTGAATGTGCGTTCTGAAAGAACGCTGAATGCAGGACAAGCCAGTAGCTCAATTGCATACTGTGCAAGCTCTGGCCAGTAATCCATCCTCAGACCCAGTAAGCCAGAGGATTTTCGGTGGGAAAGGTGTCCAAGTTTGATCTTGTCCCTAGGTATTCCGGCGATGATGGTTGCTGAAACCGGTCATACTTTGGAGCTGCGGACAAAAAATTGTCTGAACGCATCGGTCAGACGGCCACCCCTTCTCCACCACTCCTTCTGTGACTCACCAAAGCCTCAGAAACACGTTGTCCAGGACTAGGATTTTGTAACCTCCCAGTTTCTGGGAACACGTTTCACAGACCTTCTGAAAGGCCTCCCGAAGTTGTTTTATCGTCTGCTACCTCTGCGCCGGCAAGATAAGGTCCGCAACCTTATTCTTGTAACGTGGATCAAGGAGAGTTGCCAGCCAGTAATGATCCCTCTCCTTGATAGCATAAATACGAGGATCCTTTGCAGGATCAGGGAGGCCATGAGGCGTAGGTTTGCTGAGGCATTCGGTGCGGAGTCCTCTGGGTCACTGAGGACAACAGGATCCACAGCCACCTAGTCTCAGACACGTAAAAGTCCATGGGTTCCTTGGGACTGTAATTGATCCCTTGAAGTCTGCTGCTAATGCTGAGTGCTAGGCTCCACCTCCATGCTGACACAGTCCTCCTCCTCTTCCCGTGTGATAGGCGGGCAAGCAGGAAACACTGTCTGGATAAAAGGTGCCTTGAGAGGTAAGGAAGTCCTCCTCTTCCTCCCTCTGTTCTGCCTCAAGGGCCCTGTCAATTATTCCACGCAGCGGGTGCTCCAACATGTAAAAAAGAGGGACAGTATCACTGATGCATGCACTGTCACTGCTCACCATCCTCATGGCCTTCTCAAATGGTGACATGACAGTGCATGCATTCCTGATCATGGCCCACTGGTGTGGGGAAAAATACCAAGTTCCTCTGACCCAGTTCTGCTGCCATATTGGCACAGATACTCATTGATGGCCCTCTGCTGCGTGTGCAGCTGCTGCAGCATGACCAATGTAGAGTTCCACCTGGTGGGCATGTCACAGATTAGGCGGTTCTTGGGCAGGTTGTATTCCCTTTTGAGGTGTGCCAGCTGAGCACTGGCATTATATGACCATCGGAAATGCACACAGACTTTCCTGGCCTTTTCAGGACATCCTGTAAGCCGGGTACCTGCCCAAGAACCGCTACACCACCAAGTTAAGGACATGAGCAAAACAGGCACATGGGTCAGTTGTCCCTGTAGCAGGACGGTGAGGAGGTTGGTGCCATTTGTCGCAAACCACCATTCCTGGCGAAGGCTGGCATTGCATCAACCACCTCTGAGCCTGCCCCTGCAGAGCTGACAGAACCTCTGCCCCAGTGTGGCTCCTGTCCCCCAAGCACACCAGCTCAAGCACTGCATGGCATCTCCTTGCCTGCATACCTGCATAGCCCCTTGAATGCCTACGGAGCACCACTGGTTCCATGGACACATCAGCACAGGAAGAGGCCACAGAGGAAGAAGAAGAGGAGGGGGTGGAGGAGAAAGGTGTGTCACAACCAGTAGTAGTAGCATTTTTGAGGCGTGGTGGCGGAACAACCTCCAACACTACTGCGTCCTTCCCAGCTGACAAAAGAGTCACCCAATGCACCGTGAAAGATAGGTAACGTCCCTGTCCATGCCTGCTGGACCATGAGTCAGCGGTAATATGCACCTTACCACTGACCGCCTTGTCCAGCGAGGCATGGACATTGCCTTCCACATGGCGGTAGAGAGCCAGAATCGCCTTCCGTGAGAAAAAGAGGCACTTGGGAACTTACCACTGAGGTACCGCACGTTCCACAAACTCACGGAAGGGGGCAGAATCTACCAACTGAAAAGGCAGCAGTTGAAGTGCTAGCAATTTAGCTAAGCTAGCATTCAACCGCTGGGCATGTGGATGGCTGGGAGAGTACTTCTTTCGGCGGCAGCAGCTGGGGCAGGGAAATGTGCCTGGTACAATCTGCCATTGGTGTACCGATAGTAGATTGCCCGCATGTACTAGGCTGTGACACACCTAATTCTACACCTTCAGTCCTATCTGTGCAGGCTTCAGAGAGGACTGAGGGAATAGTGGGGTCCGCTTTTTTCTTTGGTGTGGGTCTTTGAGGTACGCTTGCCAACAAACTGCATGGCAGGTCGACATATGTCTGGTCAAGCATGTGGTGCCCAAGTGGGTGATGTTTTGGCCATGCGAGATACGCTTGAGACATATGTTGCAAATAGCAACATTTTGGTGAAAACTACAGAGGACAATGGCAGTACACACACACGTAGCTTTATGGTGCACACTGCAGAAGACACAGGCAGTACACACCAAGTAGCTTTAGGTACAAACTGCAGAGGACAAAGGCAGTACACACACTACATAGCTTTAGGTGCAAACTGCAGAGGACAAAGGCAGTACACTCCACATAGCTTTATGGTGCACACTGCAGAGGACACAGGCAGTACACACTAAGTAGCTTGAGGTGCAAACTGCAGAGGATATGGGCAGTACACACCAAGTAGCTTTAGGTGCAAACTACAGAGGACACGGGCAGTACACACCAAGTAGCTTTAGGTGCAAACTACAGAGGAAAAAGGCAGTACACACACCACGTAGCTTTATGGTGCACACTGCAGAGGACACTGGCAATACACCACGTGAGAATACTGCAGCTAGCACAATCACCTGCCTGACAGTAAATTAGGAATAGCTGATCTAGCTAAACTATACAATGTATAAATATATGTACAACACCTGGGATGCATATATATCCTCTACACACTGTAACTTTAACTGACTAGCCTGCCTGCTCTATCTACCTAGAAAAAATGACATACTCTCTCTCTCCTTTCTCTAACCACCGGCGCAACACACTACACAAGGCCGACCTGCAGATGGCCTTTTATAGTGTGGGGCGTGTACTAAACCCCCTGAGCCATAATTGGCCAAAGCCACCCTGGCTTTGGCCAATTTTGACTCTCCGTTTTTTGCGTGCTGTGAATGGCCAAGCATGCGGGTCATAGTGCATGCTTGGCCAATCATCAGCCAGCAATGCACTGCGATGCCCCAGTGAATTATGGGCCGTGACGCGCCACCTGAATTTGGCACGAACGGCCCTTAACCTCCCTGGCGGTATCCCCGAGCATTAAACGGGGTGGGATTTTTCTGCTAAGAACGGTATCCCCGAGTCACGCTCGGGGTAGCCATGCAGAGCCTGCAGCGCGCGCTGTCTTATCTTCTTCCTGGATCCAGCGATGCATCCCCGCTGTGTGAGCGAGCGGGTGCTCGCTCGATTCACACAGCGTCCCCGTGTGCCGCCGATCTCCGTTTCCTGCGACGTTACGACGCACGGAAGCGGAGAACGGCGCCAAATTCAAAAAAGTAAACAAACACTTTACATACAGTATACTGTAATCTTATAGATTACAGTACTGTATGTAAAAAATACACACCCCCCTTGTCCCTAGTGGTCTGTCCAGTGCCCTGCATGTTCTTTTATAAAATAAAAAGTGTTCTTTCTGCCTGGAAACTGTAGATTGCCCATAGCAACCAAAAGTGTCCCTTTATGTCAAAAATGGTTTTAGATCAGCTAGAAAACAGTGATAATAAATTTTAATCACTTGCAGAATTGAGCGATAGCGATTTGTGGGGAAATTCGTCATAAAAAAAAAAAAATAATGACAGCGGCAATTCTGCAACTGAGCAAATTTCAGTGTTTTTTGAGTTGATTACATTATTGAATATTTTTTATTATAATTACATTATAATTTGTTATAACTATTTATAGTTTTTTATTATATAAAAAATTATGATTTTGTTTTTCAAACTTTATCATACCCGGGATGTCTTGTTTGGACAGATTTAAGCAAGTTATTCCTAAGAATTGCAGGCCTACAGTATAAAATGCCAAAGTCGAACATGGGTTTGACTCGAACACAAAGCTCATCCTTAATGTGGAGTAGATGTGGTGCTGTTCATGAGTGTGCTATTACTTACCTCTGTGACTGATAAGATAAATCTATCTTAAATTGTGATAATAAATACACATATATATTCAATAAATGAAAAAAAAATGACACAACTTATATACAAAACAAAAAAACAATATGACCAACTTTAAACCGTGATAAATAAAGTGCTAGATAACGTCTTTAAAATCCAACAAAGTGCTTTGCGCGGTGAAAAAGATCTCTCTCTCTATTCTTATTTTCCTCTTGAAAGGTGACCACAGCATACATGATTCAATCGGTGCTCCTAGTAGGGCCCTTTCACACTAGCGGACCATATGTCCGCTTTTTCATCCATCCGTTTGCGGATGAAAAAGGGACATACATTGGTCCCTATGTGATTGCGGATGTAAGCGGATGAACATCCGTAATCACCCGCCTCCGCAAACATCCGATTCTGCGGAAGGAAGAAAATCCTATTTTTCCCCAGGCGCTCCAGGGCGCGGATGCGCCGAATGATTTGTGTTTGCGCTCCAGCATATAACAAACATGTCACCTTACATTGCGCCACGTGGAGCGGTGGATAGCAGCGCTATTATCCGCAAGGGCACCACTCCTCTGCTATTGGCCACACTGGACTTGCTACACATTACAGTTGGGCGATCTAGATTGTGAGTCCAAGTCGTCCCTCTCTCTCTTTTTTACTTTGGTTCCTCGTGTATTCTGGGCTTTGTCTGGTTCTTTGACTCCATGTATCTATGTATAGGTCTGTGTGGCAGGTAATACTGGAAAGATCATTTCAGAACTTTACTGATATTTTCACGGGGGATCTACAATACCCCTACCCTAGTGTGTCCAATTCATTTCCTGTTTTTTTGTGTAACACTGATGGACTGCTCATTTCCCATTGAAAGTTTCTGGGGCAGCCCCAGGGAGGGTCCCTGCGGTCTTCAGAGGGTGTGTCCTTCATCTACTCATTACCTTGTATAGTTCTATTTAAGTGGTGTGTGTGGAAGGGTGCTGACTGCTGAGCTCTAATGAAGAGGCCCCAGACGCCTCGAAACGCGTCAGCCAGCAGCAACATAGTTCCAAAGCCCCCCCATTTTGGAGTGCGGTCCGAGGGGATTAAACCTCATTGTTTTTTGACAAGCCTGTCTGACATGTCCTTTGTGAGTAGTTTTTAATAATTTTTACTATTTAATAAATTGTCTAGCGGTAATACACTAGGCTGGTGCGCCTTTCTTTTTTCTTTTGAATTTTTCTTCCGTCTGCAGATTGGATGATCACGGACACACGGTCCGTGTTCATCCGATCCCCCATAGGGGAGAGCGGAGAAAAACAGGGAGGTCCCTGCACAGTACGCGGAGACCACCCTGTCATCTGACGGCTTAGCGGGGATTTACGGAGCGATCCCCGCTGAGCTTACGGACACATGGAGACGGATCAATACAGATCCGCCCCGTGTGAAAGGGCCCTAAGGCTTGCACTCACCAGAGTTTCCACCCCCTCTTGGGGTATGCAGCTTTCGCAGTATATGCCACTGTGCAGCACCCTGGAAGATCGCCAGCCAAGAGATGTTTTTCTAGTCCAATTGTAATCGAGGCATCACACCAAATGGCTCATTGTGCCAAACAATGTTGACATCCTACAGAACTTCTGGCTGTCACAAACGTCTCTATGATCATCAATGTGTGTCAACTGGAGCCCGAGAGGCTGGCAAAAGTCCCATTGACTTGATTTTCAAAACCAAATGCTGGATTATTTTTTCACCTTCATCGATTGCTACCAAAGTCTGCACAGCCACTGTGGCGTAGCGGGGGGGCAGGGGGGGCTCCTGCACCGGCCGAAAAAATTGCGGGGGGCGAATCCTGGCGTCCGCGGAATGCGCCGCCGCCGCCTTAGGAAAGGTTGCGGCTTTGGCCTATCTCTGGAGCTGTCGGCCATCTTGGTACACCCGGCGGCAGTGCGCCTGGTTGGCTGGTGGAACTGTCTGTCTCCATTGATGTGGGAGTGGCGGGAAACACCAGCCAACCAGGCAGAAGGGCGCGCTGATTGGCCTGGAACATGTGTTTACAGCGCGGCGGCGGCATCTCCATCTCCAGCAAGATAAGTAGGGCGGGTCGGTGTAAATCTAAAGGGGTGCTCTGCCTGATCTCCACCTATCCACCTCAGAGCCTGTCATTTTAGTTAAACTGCTGGGACTTGTAGTTCTCCATCTTCTCCTGGGGCTCATGGAGATTGGAGAACTACAAGTCCCAGCAGGTTATACATTATCATACAATAAGGCTCTGAGGTGGATGGGTGTGGATTGCATGCACCTAAACCCCAGGAGAAGATGGAGAACTACAAGTCCCAGCAGGTTATAATATAAGGCTCCGAGGTGGATGGATGTCCGGACACCAATCCACCAAGGAGCCTTATATTATAATCTGCTGGGTATTGTAGTTCTCCTTCGTCTCCTGGGGCTCAGGTGCATGCGATCCACCATCTATGGGACTACAAGTCCCAGCAGTAAGAAAAACTGAACAAAGATGGTGGATTGCATGCACCTGAGCCCCAGGAGACGATGGAGAACTACAAGTCCTAGCAGGTTATAATATAAAGCTCCGAGGTGGATAGATGTCTGGACAGTGACAATTGGTGGCACAGTGGTGACAATTGGTGGCACAGTGGTGACGATTGATGGCACAGTGGTGACAATTGATGGCACAGTGGTGACAATTGATGGCACAGTGGTGACAATTGATGGCATGGTACAGTGACTGCATTTGATGGCATGGCGCCCTGTGATTGGGCGTATGTGGTTATGCGCTAGCGCCGGGGGGGGCGAAAAAAAAGTTCTGCCCCGGGCGCCCATAACTCTGGTTACGCCACTGGCAACAGCAGCAGACCCCCGGCAGTTGAGTGTGGAGGGAGTGTTGGGTGAAGTTGTTATTGATTTATCCTTTTAAATGCACATGAGATCCCGGGCAGCAAGTACAGCATGCAACAGCCACACAATAAATAACAATAGATTCCTCCACTTTGAAGCTCACTCCTGTCTCTCCCAGACTCTCTACAGCTCTCCGGGAGAGACTCCCGGAGGGGGTGGAAACTCTGGTAAGTGCAGGTCTTATAGGAGCATGGATTGAATTACATATTCTGTGGTCACCTTTCAAGAGGAGAATAAGAATAGAAGAGAGATCTTTTTCACACGCACAAAGCACTTTATTGGAATTTTAAAGACTTTATTTAGCACTTTATTTATCACGGTTTAAAGTTGGTCATATTAATTTTCCTGCACGATATTTTAATTTTTTGTATATATATGTGTATTTATTATCACAATTTAAGATAGATTTATCTTATCAGTCACAGAGGTGGGTAATAGCACTTCATGAACAACGCCACATCTACTCCACACATTTTACTCAATAATGGAGATATATTTTATCTCCTGATTGTCTCTCTATATCACCAATAATAGACCGTTCTCTTAAGCTGAAAAAATGAAATATCTGTACTAAAAATCGAATGAATGAAAAGCAGCCGCCAGCAGGAAGTCTGATATAGAAGTACAAATAGTATAATAGAATTCTATGTATAGAGCTCTACACTAGAGAAATCTGCAACCTACAATCTGTCCGAATACAACACTTATAATGTAGATGTGATAACTCCACCAATACTGATCAATAATAAAAATTACATTCACTACAAAAATACACTTTCATACATGTGAGGAAGGGCAGATCTCCTCCAACCTATTCACAGCTACTTCAGTCTGTATAACATATAATGTACAAAAATACAATCTCACCCGAGGTGTCCAGACAATGGGCGCAATCACATTACATAGAAAAGAAGAAGCCTCCATGTCACTGCCTGGACTCCATCATACACGGCTGCAGTCCGGAGCGGTGTGTGCTCTGAGTTCTGTGTATACTCGTGTATATGATGAAGTGTACAATCTGTGATACTATATACCGTATATACTTGAGTATAAGCCGAGTTTTTCAGCACTTTTTTTGTGCTGAAAATGCCCCCCTTGGCTTATACTCGAGTCACCTTTTTGGGCCTGATCTCCCGGAATTTGGGGACCCGGTCCTGTCCAGCCATAGGTCCCCTGCATGCCAAGCTTGCAAGTAGTCCAACTCTTACTCTACAAGTGTGCAAAGTTTATTGTCCGGGGGCCTTATGGCCGGGGAGCACCGATTTTTCAAACCCAGGCACCATTTCATGGACTCCCATGTTAAATGGTAATTTCTCTGGTGACTTTGGGGACCTGGTACCAGCCGGTCATATGTCCCCTGCACCTGGGAACTTGGCACACATGTAGCCCCATTTTTCCTCTACAAGTGTACACAGTTTGTTGTCTGGGGGACCTACAGCTGGGGAGCACTGATTTTTTAAATCTGGTCGCCCCTTCTATATACTCCCATGTTAAACTTCAGTCTAGTCATGGATAAGGGATGAGCTTTGAGTTCGACTCGAACATTGCCTGTTCGCCTGTTGGGCGTACAGCAAACAATTTGGGGTGTTTGCGGCAAATCCGAATAGCAGCGGAACACCCTGTTAAAGTCTATGGGTGAAATTTAAAGTGCTAATTTTAAAGGCTAATATGCAAGTTATTGTCCTAAAAAGTGTTTGGGGACCCGGATCCTGCCCCAAGGGACATGTATCAATGCAAAAAAAGTGTTAAAAACTGAAGTTTTTTCGGGTGCAGTGATTTTAATAATGCTTAAGGTGAAACAAGAAAATTTAAATATTCATTTAAATATCGTACCGGGGGGGGGGGGGGGTGTCTATAGTGTGCCTGTGAAGCAGCACAAGTTTCCCGTGCTTAGAACTGTCACTGCACAAAATGTCATTTTTGAAGAAAAAAGTAATTTAAAACTTGCGGCTATAATGAATTGCCGGCTCCCGGCAATTCAGAGAAAAGTCATTCATTAAAAAAAAAAGTGTGGGGGTCCCCAAAATTCAATTACCAGGCCCTTCAGGTCTGGTGTGGATTTTAAGGGGAACTCCACCTCAAGTTCCCCCAAAAATCCACACCAGACCCCTTATCCGAGCATGCAACCTGGCTGGCCGCAGAAAAAGAGGGGGGACGAATAAGCGCCCCCCCCTCCTAAATCATACAAGGCCACATGCCCTCAACATTGGGAGGATTCTTTGGGGGTCTGCGACCCCTCAAAGCACCATGTCCCCATGTTGATGGGGACAAGGGCCTCATCCCCACAACCCTTGCCCTGTGGTTGTTTGGGTCTGAGGGGGCGGGGGCTTATCGGAATCTGAAAGAACCCTTTAACAAAGGGAACCCCAAGATCCCGGCCCCTGTATGTGAATTGGTAATGGGGTACATTGTACCTCTACCATTTTACTAAGAACGTGTAAAGAATTGTAAAAATAAAAAACACACATACCGTGGAAAAAGTCCTTTATTAAAAAAATAAAAATAAATCCACTCTCGGTCCCCGCTCCAACATTGTCGGTATCCTGTGTCAGGTGATCTTCTCTCCGCCGGGGTCCAGCGATGAGAAGATCTCTTCATCCAGATCCGGGATCCAGAGCGCACGCATTGCCGGTCGCCTGTCTCCACCGGAGACAGCCCGGCGAATGACGCAGCTTGAGCCAGTGACAGCTCTTATATAGATGAGGCAGGGCCACCTAACACGTAACCCCGCCCCTGCTCTGCGCAAGGGAGAGCCTGGGCTTCCGCAGTGACGTAGTCAGAGGGTGCGTCAAAGGGGAACGGGGTCACTTATATATATAAGGATTATACACTATGGAGGATTTTTCTTTTCTATGTAATGTGATGGCGGCCATTGTCTGGACACCTCGGGGGATATTGGAGATACTACCTGGAGGTCTGACATTCCGTGGCACAGTCTGTTCTCATCGGAAACCGGCTTGAGCGGAGTGGAGCTGCTGGAAGGATATAAACAAGCGTGTCTGGGCCTTGCTTGTGGGGACAAACCAGTGACCTGTTTGCTCACTGGTGTGGGGAGGGTGATTGAAGTTGCTGCAAAGAGGTGGCAGCTGATCAGCATTGATTTAATCCATCTGGATGAATCTTTGGGACTTCTTATTTCTTTTACTGCACAAGTCACTGTATGGTGATTGGAGATGGAAGTAGTGGTGAATGGATTGTAGGAAATCCGCTATGTTCACATTTATGAACTTTCTTTTGATGTTTGCAGTTTTATAAGATAACTTTGTTACATTTCAAGTTTATGTATTTTTGTACATTATATGTTATATAGATTGAGGTAGCTGTGAATAGGTTGGAGGAGATCTGCCCTTCCTCACATGTATACAAGTGTATTTTTGTAGTGAATGTAATTGTTCTATCTGATCACTATTGGTGGAGTTATCACATCTAGTATAATATTGAAGACTGCAGCACTAGTATATAACATTCACACAATATAAATGTGAAAATATAACAATAGAAGTGAGACTCCTCATCACAATCCTCCCTATAAGTGTATATATAACAATGGTATGGAGAATATTTCACTGATCACTAATGAAGAGAATTTATAATCAGCATATAAAAAAATTAGTACAGCAATATTGGTACACATTTTCAAAAAAGGTCCAAATAAAGAACGGTAATAATAAAATCTTCTCCACACCATAAGATCAAATCCTCCACCATGATGTTCAAATGAAAATCTCAAAGTACAATGGTGTCACTTTTAGTCAATGAAATTTCCACAACTTGAGTGAGACTTCTGTGACCATCAAAGTGAATCCCCACAACTGAATCCAAGACTTAGCAGAAGGTTGGAGGTGAAAGCCTATTGGTCAGTGTGAGTGTGTATGGTCCAATCCCCATACAGGAATAATGAATGGATCACACCACCTCATCCACTTCTCATGTCACATTTAGTAATTGGGATCCACAAAAAGAGAAAACCTCCAATAGTGTAGATGATCGATCGTGTTTTATAAAGTGATCTCATATAAATGATTCCAATAAAGAGAAATTAGTTCCATTCATGTAGAGAATAGTTCCATTCATTCCTGGGGGAGAAATTAATTTTCTTCTGGTAACATTCTTCTCTTCTTCTACAGATTGTCCGATAATCGCCTGACAGACAGTTCCTGCCCCCACCTGATATCTGGAATAAGAAATAACCAGACACTGAGGAGACTGGACCTGTCTAGGAACAATCTGGAGGGTCCTCATTTCAGGGATCTGATGGAAGCTCTGACAACAAGCCGGATAGAGGAATTACAGTGAGTATAACAGGACTGACTGAGACAATAATATTCTGGGACAGTTTTATATCTAAACCACATAAATAATATAGAAATATGAGAATGTCATCAAATTCCATCTTTAGGCTCCATAAGGCTCCATACACACTGGGCTTAAAAAATGCCAGTTCCCTTGGCATAAAAAACATTCATATAGAGAGTTTATTATATAAAGCTTAGACAAGTTTAGGAGAGTTTTGCATTTTTCTGCCAGAAAGCTCCAATCAGAAACATGAACCATAAAAGTTTGTTTTTCCTGCCTCTAAACATTGGGCCAGATTCAGGTAGAGTTACTCTGGAGTATCAGTGATACGCCAGCATAACTCTCACTTTGAGCCGGCGTCTCTGTAGTCAGAAAACAAGAAACGCCGGGATGGAGTTCCTATACGAGCGGCGTAATTGTATTTCGCCGTCGTATCGGAACTGCAATTTTAAAAATGGCGCTCGGGGCGTTCCCGCTGATTAACGCTGAGAATATGCTAATCAGCGAGAATCTGCAATTCACGATCGTATTCGATCCCGACGCAGTGACTTTCCGACGTTTCCGTAAGAGATATGCGGCGTAAAGAAAAAACAGCCCCCTAGTGGAGTATCCTATGTTAAGTATGGCCATCGTCATCGCGTCGAATTTAAAAATGTTCGCGTCGTTTGCGTAAAACGTCCGTGAATGGGGATTGACGTCATTGACGTTCCCTGACAGAATTTGGAGCATGCGCACTGACAGTCGACGCATGCGCAGTACGTTCGCCGCGGGATCGCGCCTAGTTATAATAGTACACGCCCCCTACCCGCCCAATTTGAATTCCGACGGCTCATTTTCGCTACGCCGCCGCAACTTTAGGAGCAAGTGCTATGTGAATACAGTACTTGCTCCTAAAGTTTCGGCGGAGTAATGTAAATGAGAACCGTTACTCTAAAATAAAGATTCGCCCATCTACCTGAATCTGGCCCATTGAGTTCAAAATATGTCTGTAATCGTCCCAATGTGTATGGACACATAGGAGAACATGGAGCTGCTTCTACAGGCAGAACACAAAATTCCTGTAGTAGCAGCGATTGTTAAGCCAGTGTGCATGGAGCCTAAATATCTAATCCTGGACTGTTACACTATATGACCAAAAGTATTGGGACGCCTGCCTTTACACACATGAACTTTAATGGCATCCCAGTCTTAGTCTGTAGGGTTCAATACTGAGTTGGTCCACCCTTTGCAGCTATAACAGCTTCACCTCTTCTGGGAATTCTGTCCATAAGGTTTATGGACTATGGGAATATTTGACCATTCTTTCATTAGCACAATTGTGAGGTCAGGCACTGATGTTGAACAAGAAGGCCTGTCTCGCAGTCTCCGCACTAGAATTAGTGAATACCCCAAAGGTGTTCTATCGGGTTGAGGTCAGGACTCTGTGCATATCAGTCAAGTTCCTCCACCCCAAACTCACTCATTCATGTCTTTATGGACCTTCCTTTGTGCACTGGTGGGCAGTCATGTTGGAACAGGAAGGGCCATCCCCAAACTGTTCCCACAAAGTTGGGAGCATGAAATTGTCCAAAATGTCTTGGTATGATGACACCTTAAGTGTTCCCTTCACTGGAACTAAGGGGCCAAACCCAACCCCTGAAAGACAAACCCCACACCATAACCCCCCTCCACCAAATGATTTGGGGCAGCGCACAAAGCAAGGTCCATAAAGTCATGAATGAGGAACTTGACTGGCCTGGACAGTCCGGACCTTAACCCAATAGAACACCTTTGGGATGAATTAGAGCAGAGACTGCGAGCCAGACCTTCTCGTCCAACATCAGTGCCTGACCTCACAAATGCTTTTCTGGAAGAATGGTTAAACATTCCCATAGACACTCCTAAACCTTATGGACAGCCTTCCCAGAAGATATAAAGCTGTTATAACTGAAAAGGATGGGCCAACTCAATATTGAACCCTACGGACTAAAGTCCCATACACACACAATATGAAAATTGGAAGTAGAATTTTGTCTGAACGAACGATCTGCCGAGTTTTGGATTGTTAGTATGGTGCTTTTGACAGCCAATTCCGATTTTTCATCCGACAAAAGCTGGATGTGCAGACTATAAAAATGTTATCGTATGTGAATGTCTGATTTTCAACTAATAAGTATGTTTTTCATCTGAAAATAAATAGTAAGAGCAAAACTACGCATGCTCAGAAATTAAAGAATACATACAAAACTATTCCACACATTTCATCACTTCTGAAGTTATATTTTGTCGGATGAGAATTTTTGTATGGTGAGTAACCTCTTCACTTCCGATATGAGACTAGCATGCAACAAAAAACAGACGAACGGTCATCCGAAAATCTGATTGTGTGTACGAGGCTTAAGACTGGGATGCCATTAAAGTTCATGTGCGTGTAAAGGCAGGTGTCCCAATACTTTTGGTAATATAGTGTGTGTCTAAACTACATAAATCAAATAATAATAATGGAGAAATATTTCATCTCCTGGTTGTCTCTCTATATCTCCAATATCAGACCGTTCTCTAAAGCTGGATATAAAAATGTAAAAAATGAAATATCTGCACTAAAAATGTAATGAATGAAAAGCAGCCGCCAGCAGGAAGTCTGATATAGAAGTACAAATAGTATAATAGAATTCTATGTATAGAGCCCGACACTTAGTGATAAAATGTGTGATGAGACAAATGAGAAATCTGCAACCTACAATCTGTCCGAATACAACACTTATAATGTAGATGTGATAACTCCACCAATACTGATCAATAATAACAATTACATTCACTACAAAAATACACTTTCATACATGTGAGGAAGGGCAGATCTCCTCCAACCTATTCACAGCTCCTTCAATCTGTATAACATATAATGTACAAAAATACAATCTCACCCGAGGTGTCCAGACAATGGGCGCAATCACATTACATAGAAAAGAAGAAGCCTCCATGTTACTGCCTGGTGTAAGGAAAGGACAGAAACGCCGCTGGCACGCACACGCGCGCATGTGCGCCTACCTGGAACGCAAAATACATTGTTGACCAATGGCGCGCATTTACGCGCACACGCGCGCATCCACCAACCGCAACGGCGCACTTCCGCGCATGCGCGGGTGCGGCGGACGGCGCGCTCACGCAGGGGGCGTTCCTGACCCCTCTTAACCTATTTAAAGGACGCCCTGATGTCTGGGCGGTGCTGACCGGTCTTCTATGATTCCTGAATTCCTGACGCCTGTATACCTCACCATGATACCTGTTTAAACCACCCGGCTTGTGACCTTGACCTTGCTCCTGCTAAACCCTTGTATACTCTGCTGCCTGCCTGCTGACGACCCGGCTTGTGACCCCGACCTTGCTCCTGCTAAACCCTTGTATACTCTGCTGCCTGCCTGCCGACGACCCGGCCTGTGACCTTTGACCTCGCCTCTGCTCGATCCCTTGTGCTTCACGGCCTGCCTGCTGCCAACCGGCCATCCTAAGACTCCTGCTTCCAAGGCTCCCGCCACAGGTCCTCCTGATTTGCTAGGGGCTCTAGCCCTGTGTCTGCTGCTCATCGGGGGTTCTCAGCCCTTCCTGCATCCGACGGCACTCAAGCAAATACCATCAGGCACTCGTGTTCCTCCTACCTGAACGCCATCTGTTTCACCCTCAGAGGGGTTCTGGGTTGGAGATACAAGAGAGGCCGACCTCTTCACATCAGACTCCTACCAGGTACGTGACAGTACCGGTGTAACGCCACTGGCATTCCTTCCCCCTTACTCACTGCGCTGGTGACTTCCCCACACCTCCGCAGTGAGCTACGCGCGTCACTTCCGGTGCGCTCTGTTGTGCGCTCCACGCTGGAACGCGGAAGTGCGCCCCAGCGTTCCACATCCATTCCCGCGCCGCGCGCTCTATTTAAAGCCCCAGGTATGACGGCACGGTGTTCCACTATTTTGTGTGCACCTGCCGTCACCTGGGACCCACGGAACCTCCCTACAGACCCGCCACTTTGGACTTCTGGCCTCAGATCCACAGAGCGTCTCTGCTCCCCGCCAGCCAGCATCGCATCAGCCCAGTGCTCTTCAGCAAGGAAACCCTATTCCCAGGAGACTACTGCTGCTGTCCAGGAGCTGACACTCTATGGGACACTAGGAACATCAGAACCGCAAGTAACAGTGTCTAACTATGCCTGTGCTAATCTGATTACTAACAAAGGCAATTCTGTGGTCTGCTTATCTCCAGTATTGTCTATGTATCAGTATGACAAGTAACAGTATCTAGTCATGTCTCTGCTATTCTGAATACTAAAAAGGCAACCTCTGTGGACTCCCTATCTCCAGTAATCTTAGTCTCATACTTGTTGTCCTAGTCTAGTATATGCAACTATACCTTGTACATGAACTGCCGTTCAGCACCAGCTTCTGATACCCGAGTAAAGGTGGCGTGAACCTTCGTGGTATACATCTTATTCTGCTAGTGTATCCGTCAGACATTTTTCCTTTGGGTTATTTAAGTTAAATCCCTTTTTCTGATACGGTGCCCGCACCCAAGATTGGTTCTCCCGATAGAGGTTGTGATGATATAAACCCTAAACTTCCTGTTATTACAAGAGAGTGCGGATGTGGTTTAGCCTGAGAAACCTCTCTAACTGGGAAATCCATTAAGTGTCATTAGAACAGAGGACAGTATTGTAACAACCGGTCAGCTAGGAATGGAGTCTGGAAGAGAGGCCTCTCCACCAAGAGACGTTATGGAGTCTATCTCTGCGCTTGCTCATTTGGTGCAGAATTTACAGAGGGACTTTAATCGCATTGAGGAGCGACTACCAAACCAAGGAAGTGTTGCACCAGCCTCTACCCCTTCTTCAGTCGCGGATGCTGCTACCCAAGTTGAGTCAATCTTTCCCTATGGATTTCCTCCTTATCCTCCTCCTGGGTGCCTATTCCCGAAAGATTCTCCGGAAATCGCAAAATGTTTAGAAATTTTCGCAACTCCTGTGAACTTTACTTTTCCTTGTTGCCCCGGACTTTCACTTCTGAGGATGTTAAGGTGGGGTTTATAATCACACTCTTATCAAATGAACCACTTACCTGGGCTCACCACCTTCGAGAACAGCTGGATCCTGCCCTAGCCTCCACCGACTCCTTTTTCTCAGCCATGGTTCAAATATATGCCGATCCCTTCTGTCAGCAATCGGCAGAATCCAAGCTTAGCAAGCTACAACAAGGGTCAAGACCTGTTGAGGACTACATCACTGACTTTCGTGTCTTGAGTACGGACACCCAATGGAATAGTCCTGCCCTTCGTCATTGGTTTCGCCACAGTCTTTCTGACCCCTTAAAGGATGAGTTAGCCAGAGTAGGAATCCCAGCATCCTTGGAGGACTTGATCACTCTGACCACCCAGATCGACCGCCGATTACGCGAACGACAGGCGGAGCAAGCGGGAGGAACCCTTTCTGTAGCTGCTGAGCCTGACCTATCAACCACATTCTCTAGCCGAAAGGCTCAACACGGGGCCTACCACAGGAGCAACCCAAGGGCTCCCCTCACTCCGGCTGAACGTCTCAGGCGACTACGTGCCAACCTGTGTTTCTATTGTGGGGAGGCCAGCCACCTTTTACGAACTTGTCCAGCCAGGACCATCCGAGTCCGTTCTCTACGACCCCACTTAGAACACCTCCTCGGAGAGGGTCGGTCACAACTGTCCCTTCCAGTCATTCTCCAAGTTAATGGAAAGGCACTCCCTGTGGCAGCAATCATAGACTCTGGAGCTTGCAGCTGTTTTGTGGACTCCACATTTGTCTCTCTGCATCAGCTTCCCGTATGTACCAAGAAACAGGAATTCCTTGTCCACTTGGCCGACGGCCCCGGCATCAAATCTGGCCCGGTCACCCAAGAGACTGCACCTATTTTCTGTCAAACCCCTTCTGGTCACCATGAATTTCTTTGTTTGGATGTCATAGCCTCACCCATGTTTCCCATCATCCTTGGTGTTCCATGGTTAAGAGCTCTTTCTGGTGGCCTGAGTTACTGCAGGACTGCAGGAAATATGTCAAATCCTGTACTACATGCCTCCGAAACAAGACAGACAGAGCCAAGACTTGGGGTCTTCTGGAGCCCCTTCCTGTGCCTAAGAAACCATGGAGTATGATCTCCATGGATTTTATTGTAGAACTTCCCCCATCTGAGGACTTCAATACCATTTTTGTTGTGGTGGATCGCCTTACTAAGATGGCCCACTTTGTACCCCTGCAAGGTACTCCTTCGGCTACAGAAACGGCCACGGCCTTCATCAAGGAGATTGTCAGATTGCATGGTATTCCCGACAGTATCATTTCCGACCGAGGAGTACAATTCACCTCCAGATTTTGGAGGGCTTTATGTGAAGCTCTAAATATTAAACTTCGCCTCTCTTCTGCATACCACCCACAAACCAATGGTCAGACGGAGAGGACGAATCAAACCCTCGAACAGTACCTGCGGTGTTTCTCTTCTTTTGCACAGGACGACTGGCTCTCCCTCCTTCCGCTGGCAGAGTTCTCGTATAACAACACAATACACTCAGCAACCAATCAGTCTCCGTTCTTCGCTAATCTTGGCTACCATCCGTCCTTTTTACCAGAGATACCTGTTGAGAGTTCCGTACCTGCTGTGCAAGACCGTCTAAACTTCTTTTCCACCAACAATCAGGTGCTACAGGATGCAATTTCCAAAGCCCAGGCAAGCAATAAAAAGTTCTTCGACAAAAAGAGACGAGGCAACCTGAACCTGGAGCCTGGGGATAAAGTCTGGCTGTCTACGACCAATCTAAAGTTGAGTTGCCCCTCAAAGAAACTTGGTCCCAAATTTTTGGGCCCTTTCCCTGTGAAACGGAAGATCAATACAGTGACCTTCGAATTGGTGTTACCCAAGAACCTAAAGATGCACCCGGTATTTCACTCCTCCCTATTGAAACCTGCCATGCCAAACCCCTTTCCCAACCGGGTCTCTGAAGTTCCCCCTTCCGTTCTGGTCGAGGGGAATGAGGAGTTTGAGGTGGAGTCTATTCTGGACTGTAGACGCAGGAATAATGTTACCCAATTCCTTGTCAAATGGAAGGGTTACGGCCCGGAAGAAAATTCTTGGGAACCGGCTTCTAACATACATGCCCCGAGATTGGTACAAGCCTTTTTTCAACGCCACCCGGAAAAAAAAGCCCTGAGGGGCATCCAGAGGCTGCCCGTAAGGGGGGGGCAATGTAAGGAAAGGACAGAAACGCCGCTGGCACGCACACGCGCGCATGCACGCCTACCTGGAACGCAAAATACATTGTTGACCAATGGCGCGCATTTGCGCGCACACGCGCGCATCCACCAACCGCAACGGCGCACTTCCGCGCATGCGCGGGTGCGGCGGACGGCGCGCTCACGCAGGGGGCGTTCCTGACCCCTCTTAACCTATTTAAAGGACGCCCTGATGTCTGGGCGGTGCTGACCGGTCTTCTATGATTCCTGAATTCCTGACGCCTGTATACCTCACCATGATACCTGTTTAAACCACCCGGCTTGTGACCTTGCTCCTGCTAAACCCTTGTATACTCTGCTGCCTGCCTGCTGACGACCCGGCTTGTGACCCCCACCTTGCTCCTGCTAAACCCTTGTATACTCTGCTGCCTGCCTGCCGACGACCCGGCCTGTGACCTTTGACCTCGCCTCTGCTCGATCCCTTGTGCTTCACGGCCTGCCTGCTGCCAACCGGCCATCCTAAGACTCCTGCTTCCAAGGCTCCCGCCACAGGTCCTCCTGATTTGCTAGGGGCTCTAGCCCTGTGTCTGCTGCTCATCGGGGGTTCTCAGCCCTTCCTGCATCCGACGGCACTCAAGCAAATACCATCAGGCACTCGTGTTCCTCCTACCTGAACGCCATCTGTTTCACCCTCAGAGGGGTTCTGGGTTGGAGATACAAGAGAGGCCGACCTCTTCACATCAGACTCCTACCAGGTACGTGACACCTGGACTCCATCATACACGGCTGCAGTCCGGAGCGGTGTGTGCTCTAGGTTCTGTGTATACTCGTGTATATGATGGAAGTGTACAATCTGTCATTCTATATATATATATATATAAGGATTATACACTATGGAGGGTTTATCTTTTCTATGTAATGTGATGGCGGCCATTGTCTGGACACCTCGGGGGATATTGGAGATACTACCTGGAGGTCTGACATTCCGTGGCACAGTCTGTTCTCATCGGAAGCCGGCTTGATCGGAGTGGAGCTGCTGGAAGGATATAAACAAGCGTGTCTGGGCCTTGCTTGTGGGGACAAACCTTTTGGTAAGTGACCTGTTTGCTCACTGGTGTGGGGGAGGTTGGTTGAAGTTGCTGCAAAGAGGTGGCAGCTGATCAGCATTGGTTTAATTCATTTGGATGAATCTCTGGGACTTCTTATTTCTGTTACTGCACAAGTCACTGTATGGTGATTGGAGATGGAAGTAGTGGTGAATGGGTTGTAGGAAAACCGCTATGTTCACATTTATGAACTTTCTCTTGATGTTTGCAGTTTTATAAGATAACTTTGTTACATTTCATGTTTATGTATTTTTGTACATTATATGTTATATAGATTGAAGTAGCTGTGAATAGGTTGGAGGAGATCTGCCCTTCCTCACATGTATGAAAGTGTATTTTTGTAGTGAATGTAATTGTTATATCTGATCACTATTGGTGGAGTTATCACATCTAGTATAATATGGAAGACTGCAGCACTAGTATATAACATTCACACAATATAAGTGTGAAAATATAACAATATAAGTGAGACTCCTCATCACAGACCTCCCTATAAGTGTATATATAACAATGGTATGGAGAATTTTTCACTGATCACTAATGAAGAGAATTTATAATCAGCATATATAAAATTAGTGCAGCAATATTAGTACAAATTTTCAAAAGGGTCCAAATAAAGAACGGTAATAATAAAATCTTCTCCACACCATAAGATCAAATCCTCCACCATGATGTTCAAATGAAAATCTCAAAGTACAATGGTGTCACTTTTAGTCAATGAAATTTCCACAACTTGAGTGAGACTTCTGTGACCATCAAAGTGAATCCCCACAACTGAATCCAAGACTTAGCAGAAGGTTGGAGGTGAAAGCCTATTGGTCAGTGTGAGTGTGTATGGTCCAATCCCCATACAGGAATAATGAATGGATCACACCACCTCATCCACTTCTCATGTCACATTTAGGGATGAGCTTCGCGTTCGAAACAAACGTATTTTCGACTCGAACATTGTCCGTTCGATCGTTCGTCGAATTTCGAACAAAAACGATCGTTCGCGGCAAATTCGAGTTAAACGAAACGACAGTTTTTAAAACTTTTTTCCCATTGATACTACTATCAATGGAAGATTTTTTTTTAAAAACGGTCGGTTTTTTCAGGAGTCCTGCTCCTGAAAAAACAACCGTTTTAAAGACTTTTTTCCATTGATACATGTTCCCTGGGGCAAGACCCGGGTTCTGAAAGACGTTTTTCAACAATAACTTGAAAATTGGTCTTTAAAATGATACTTTAATGGGGTTCTAAATGTTCGTGCGAACGATCGGACTGTTCGACGGTTCTGGTGCGAACCGAACGCGGGGGTGTTCGGCTCATCCTTAGTCACATTTAGTAATTAGGATCCACAAAAAGAGAAAACCTCCAATAGTGTAGATGATCGATCGTGTTTTATAAAGTGATCTCATATAAATGATTCCAATAAAGAGAGTTCCATTCATGTAGAGAATAGTTCCATTCATTCCTGGGGGAGAAATTCATTTTCTTCTGGTAACATTCTTCTCTTCTTCTACAGATTGGATAATAATGACCTGACAAACAGTTCCTGCCCCCACCTGGCATCTGGAATAAGAAATAACCAGACACTGAGGACACTGGGCCTGTCATATAACAATCTGGAGGGTCCTCATTTCAGGGATCTGATGGAAGCTCTGACAACAAGCCGGATAGAGGAATTACAGTGAGTATAACAGGACTGACTGAGACAATAATATTCTGGGACAGTTTTATATCTAAACCACATAAATAATATAGAAATATGAGAATGTCATTAAATTCCATCTTTAGGCTCCATAAGGCTCCATACACACTGGGCTTAAAAAAATGCTAGTTCTCTTGGCAGAAAAAACTTTCATATAGAGAGTTTATTGTACAGAGTTTAGATGAGTTTAGGAGAGTTCTGCTTTTTTTCTGCCAGAAAGCTCCAATCAGAAACGAGAACCAGAAGAGTTTTTTTTTTTCCTGCCTGTAAACGTTGAGCTGAAAATATGTCTGTAATCGTCCCAATGTGTATGGACACATAGGAGAACATGGAGCTGCTTCTACAGCCAGAACACAAAACTCCTGTAGTAACAACGATTGTTAAGCCAGTGTGCACTATATACACTATATTACCAAAAGTATTGGGACTCCTGCCTTTACACACACATGAACTTTAATGGCATCCCAGACTAATGCCACGTACACACAACCGTTTTTAATGTCCTAGAAAAAACATAATTTTTCTCTACCTGATTCTTGTCAAGCCTGCCTTGCATACGCACAATCGCGGAAAAAAATGCAGGAGCAAAGGGCGGTGACATACAACACGTACGACGGCACTATAACGGGAAAGTTACATTTAGATGGTGCCACCCTTTGGGCTGCTTTTGCTGATTTCGTGTTAGTAAAAGTTTGGTGAGAGACGATTTGCGCTTTTCAGTCTGTTGCAGCGTGACCAATGTGCTATCTCCATTACAAACGCTAGTTTTACCAGAACGAGTGCTCCCGTCTCATAACTTGCTTCTGAGCATGCACGTTTTTTTTTCCCGTCGTTAAAGCCCACACACGACCATTTTTCACGACATAAAAAACGAGAAGAAAGTCGAGAAAAATGCTCTGGAGCCCACACACGACCGTTTTTAATGACATTTAAAAAAATTGCATTTTTCATGTGTGTGTAGGCAGCATTAGTCCATAGTCCATAGGGTTCAATATTAAGTTGGCCCCGCCCTTTGTAGCTATAACAGCTTCAACTCTTCTGGAAAGGCAGTCTACAAGCTTTAGGGGTGTGTCTATGGGAATGTTTGACCATTCTTCCAGAAGCACAATTGTTAGTCGGCACTGATGTTGGATAAGAAGGCCTGGTTTACAGTCTCTGCTCTAATTCATCCCGAAGGTGTTCTATCGGGTTGAGGTCAGGACTCTGTGCATACCAGTCAAGTTCCTCCACCCCAAACTCACTCATCCATGTCTTACCTTCCTTTGTGCACTGGTGAACAGTAATGTTGTAACAGGAAGGGACCGTCCCCAAACTGTTCCCACAAAGTTGGGAGTATGAAATTGTCCAAAATGTCTTGGTATGCTAAAGCCTTAGGAAGTCGTAAAAGAAAAATGTTTTTTTTTCACCTTAATGCAATCTATGCATTAAGATGAAAAAACATCTGATGCTGCCGGCCCCCCCGAGCCCCCCTTATACTTACCTGACCCCTTGAAACTCCTGTGCTTTTTCCAAAGATCCTCTTCGCCTCTCAGCCTGGCCGCTGATTGGCTGGAGCGGATAGATTGAGAGCAGCGCAGCCATTCCCAGGCACTGCTGTCAATTACATCCAGTGACGCGGCGCACCGAGGGGCGGGGCCGAGTAATACAGTGAGTGGCTATGGACGCTCGCTGTATCACAGGAGTGCGCCCGCAATTACTGACCACCATGCGAGCTCTCGCATGACTGTGGTGAGTAATTACGGAGAGGACCAGAGACAGCCGCTGAGGGACCCCAGAAGACGAGGATCAAACGAACTGCACAGTGGAGGTTAGTATGACATGTTTGTTATTTTAAAGTAATTTTTTTCCTTTACTAACCCTTTAAGAGTTCCCTTCACTGGAACTAAGGGGCCAAATCCAACCCCTGAAACATAAATCCACACTATAACCCCCCTCCACCAAATGATTTGGGGCAGTGCACAAAGCAAGGTCCATAAAGATATGAATGAGGAACTTCACTGGCCTGGATAGTCCGAACCTTAACCCAATAGAACATCTTTGGGATGAATTAGCACGGAGACTGTGAGCCAGACCTTCTCGTCCAACATCAGTGCCTGACCTCACAAATGCTTTTCTGGAAGAATGGTCAAACATTCTCATAGACACTCCTAAACCTTATGGACATATTGTATGATGCAGCACAATGTACGAGTGTGAATATTGTGCGATACAGTACAATGTACAGGTGTGAATATTGTGTGATACAGTACAATGCTTAGGTATGAGTATTATGTGAAGCCTCGCACAGTACTGTCAAGATTTACACAGATGTGATGCAGTGCGCTGTAAGCGTGCTTGCGCTGCATGGAGTGGCTGACTGTAGAAATACACTGGCACTACCACACACAGCTGTCATATGACTTGTGATCTTCTATGGAGAACTTGCAATAAAACACAGAAGATGAGTAAACTTTATAGAAGTATCCATGCAGAGATCTGACCTCATACAGCCCCCATATGACAGGTCACAGCTCAGACCATACTAAGGACAAGTCAGGGGAAGTGTGGGGGGCAGAGGAGACCTGCACAGTGACAACAGAGGACAGCCCAGAGACACCCCCCCCCCAGCAGGACACAGGATTGTGCTACTCCTAACACCTAGAGAGCATTGAAAAATGAAGAGCCCCTCCCCCACCCCAAGCACAGTACACACAGTCCAACTTAGACACAGAGCTACACAATCATCTGATCTCTCCCCTACCTCCAGAGCTGAGCCACCAACGTCTGTGTTACTAAAAAGAAGAGAGTAACCTGAGCCAGCCGGAGGTGTCCTCCGTGATCATCACACTCACTGTGCTTTCAGAGACACACACAGCACTGCCTCCGCTCTCCACTGGGGGCACTAAATCCTCCCTTCAATAGGCAGCAATGGAGAAAGCGACCCTAGTGTGGAGTTACAGACAGAAGAACAGGAAGTGAGGATTTCTCAGAAGAAATATGGACATTAAAATACAAAATGGAGGGATGAGGTAAGTGAAGGAGGACTGCACTAAGGTAAAGGAAGCTATTTAGGGAAAACATTTTTTACCTTTACAATCCCTTTAAGGAAAAGTCTCTGCCACAGACCCTCCCAGAATGGATTCAGTGAGAAACCTCTGCCACAGGCCCTCCTGATTGTGGTTACAGAGATGAACCTCCTTGGTAGAATTACGCCTGAATCTCCTTCAAGTTGCTTTCAGGTACCGACTGACAGGTGACCAGTCTCTCAGTGTCCAGACACCACGATCCCCGGTGGATTGTCAAGACCCTATTGGATCACCAGCCTCTCATTGGCTCTCCTCAGATGGACTCCCCACTGAACAGCTATACCGCTTGGGATCCTCAGGATTGGGAACCCAGTAGACCACTGGGCTCCCTGCCACAGCACAAATGCTCTTGACCAACATGGTCCCGGAACCAGGTACTCTGCGTGGCATGCAAGCCCCGGCCCAGTAGGCCATAACGCGGGGGCGCCGTGGTGCAGACATCCTTAAGGTGAATGCCGCACGTCAAGAAGACCCAGAACTAATGGTGTCTGCCCCATAAATACCCTCCCCCAGCATGCACAGCAAGGCTCAACCCTCCTGATTGGCTGCTGGGGAGGAGCACTCAAACCTTGACTCCAATGCTGCCATCTACTGCCTTGGGGTGGGAAGAACACCACAGCACAACAGAATGAGCCCACAGCACAGGCAAGCTGAGACAGAGACCCAATTTGAAAATATTAACCAGATCAGAGTTTAACCACCACTCTGATCTCCCTCTAATTTTAAATAGCACCGGTACTTTAAAGTAACCAGGCGCTACACACATATATAAGGATTATACACTATGGAGGATTTTTCTTTTCTATGTAATGTGATGGCGGCCATTGTCTGGACACCTCGGGGGATATTGGAGATACTACCTGGAGGTCTGACATTCCGGGGCACAGTCTGTTCTCATCGGAAGCCGGCTTGAGCGGAGTGGAGCTGCTGGAAGGATATAAACAAGCGTGTCTGGGCCTTGCTTGTGGGGACAAACCTTTTGGTAAGTGACCTGTTTGCTCACTGGTGTGGGGGAGGGTGATTGAAGTTGCTGCAAAGAGGTGGCAGCTGATCAGCATTGATTTATTCCATCTGGACGGATCTTTGGGTCTTCTTATTTCTGTTACTGCACAAGTCATTGTATGGTGATTGGAGATGGAAGTAGTGGTGAATGGGTTGTAGGAAATCCGCTATGTTCTCATTTATGAACTTTCTCTTGATGTTTGCAGTTTTATAAGATAACTTTGTTACATTTCATGTTTATGTATTTTTGCACATTATATGTGTAGCACTGACCCCCAAAGGAGCTGCTGGTCTGATTTGGGCCTGCACTTTACCATTAAACCCCACTAACTTGGCTCCATCCCCTTGGCACAGCTGTGATGCAATGCAATACAATACAATGTAAGACAGTACAAAATACCTGTATTGTCACCCCAGGATCCACTGACTGCACCTGGTGGGAGAAAACACTAAGCCACAACAACTGGATACTTAACCAGAGATATATTTTACTGTAGAATATGCAAAAAAAAAAAAAGTGACTACAGTAATTGTGCTGTCATCCCAACATAAGACAATAGCACAATGGATTTCAATATAAACAATTTGAAAAAACAGTGTGTGTGTATATATATATATATATATATCGATATATATATATCTATATATATATATATCGATATATATATATATATATATATATATATATATATACCTGGGATCTCCCCCTAGTTTATAAGCTATGCGTGAGATCTCACTTAAAGTACTTAGTCCTGGATCTTCCTTTTCTTCGCTAGCTAAAGTGGCTCCTTGTGATTTGTAACCCACAGTTTTGGTGAGTTAAATTGAAAATGCTCCTGGTTTAGCTGTAACAACTATTTTAGCATTGCTTGAGACATCAAGGTAGATAGACCTTAAGCCTTCTCAGTGTCAGTTGCTCTGCTCCTTCGTGGAACTATAATTTCCAGTGAGGCCTGTATATGAGTCGAACTGCATGTGAGATTTAACAAACTGTGGGCCGTGACCCGCTCACCCACTGGATAGAGGCTCTGTGTGGTAACTTTTGTCCGGTGACTGCAACTTGCTTCTCCGTCAGCTGGGCCAATCGCTCTGTTCAGCTCCGCTGGGTGGATCCCGTCCTCCGCTGCTCGGATGAGTGTCTCTGGGTCTCTGCAATCTGGCCACCATCTCCCCACAGGTCCTCCCAGGCAGGCCACACGATTCCCAGAGACCAAAAATGGCCACTCCGGCTCTTTTATCTCCTACCCAGCATGCACTGCTCAAGAAAGTGTTCATGGGTAGGTCACCAAACCTCCTGGGTGAAAAAGCTCAGCCTCCTCCTCCCAAAACAACAGTCACTTCCTGTCTAGTCTTTTGTGCTTCTCTCAGGAAAAACAAAATATCTGCATTACCAGTATTTGGCCACTAGATGGCTCCAAATACTCAAACATAGCAATGTCCATAGACATTTTATTAAAGTATGCAAACATACATCAGATATAGAGAATATCAGCGCTACACATTGTGAATAAGTTGGAGGAGATCTGCTCTTCCTCACATGTATGAAAGTGTATTTTTGTAGTGAATGTAATTGTTATATCTGATCACTATTGGTGGAGTTATCACATCTAGTATAATATTGAAGACTGCAGCACTAGTATATAACATTCACACAATATAAATGTGAAAATATAACCATAGAAGTGAGACTCCTCATCACAGACCTCCCTATGAGTGTATATATAACAATGGTATGGAGATAATTTCACTGATAACTAATGAAGAGAATTTATAATCAGCATTAGGGATGAGCTTCGTGTTCGAGTCATTGCGGGTTCAGAGGGGGCGGGGTCACGTGACGGGTGGCAAAGCATCGGCCGCGTCATTCCGCTGGGCTGTGTCCAGCGGAGAGAGAAGGTCGGCTCATCACTGGACCGATCACCTGTCGCTGGAGAGATCACCCGTCGCTGGATAGAAGACAACGTTGGAGCAGGGAGCTGCATCGAGAGTGGATTACCACCGCTGGATTTTATTTATTTATTTTTATTCATACAGGACTTTTTTCTACGGTGTCTGCGTGTTTTTTTTAAAAACTATTTACACATCCTTCGTGAAATGGTAGGGGTACAGTGTACCCCATTACCAATTCACATAGGGGGGGGGAGGATCTGGGGGTCCCCTTTGTTAAAGGGGTCTTCCAGATTCTGATAAGCCCCCCGCCCACAGACCCCCACAACCACCGGCCAGGGTTGTGGGGATAAGGCCCTTGT
Source organism: Rana kukunoris (assembly GCA_029574335.1). Lineage (NCBI taxonomy): Eukaryota > Metazoa > Chordata > Amphibia > Anura > Ranidae > Rana > Rana kukunoris. Next base: position 33,032 of record JAJQKJ010001048.1, read on the forward strand.
CCTCATCAACATGGGGACATCCTACCCATGTTGAGGGCATGTGGCCTGGTGCGGTTCAGGAGAGGGGGGGCCGCACTCTGTCCCCCCTCTTTTCTGCGGCCGGCCAGGTTAACATGCTCAGATAAGGGTCTGGTGTGGATTTGGGGTGGAGTTCCCCTTAAAATCCACACCATACCTGAAGGGTCTGGAATGGATATTTGGGGCAACCCCACATAATTTTTTTTTAAATTGACGGCGGGGTTCCCCTTAATATCCATATCAGACCTGAAGGGCCTGGTAATGGAATTTGGGGGGACCCCCACGCTTTTTTTTTTTTTTTTATGAATGAATTCTCTCTGAATTGCCAGAGCCGACAATTCATTATAGCCGCAAAGCCAGTTTTAAATGCCTTTTTTTAATTTCAGAAATGACACTTTGTGCAGGGACAGTTCTATGTACGGCAAACATGCGATATTTCACATGCTGACTTTACACCCCCCCAGGTACGAAATTTAAAGTAATATTACACTTTTTTATTGTTTCACTTCATTTTTAGCATTATTAAATTCACTGCTCCCGAAAAAACTGAATTTTTGAAACTTTTTCTTTGCATTGATCCAGGTCCCCAAACACTTTTTAGGACAATAACTTGCATATTATCCTTTAAAATTAGCACTTTAGATTTCAAATGTTCCAGTCCAATAGACTTTAACGGGGTTCTAAAGTTCACAAGAACATTTGGTGTGTTCGCAAGTTCTGGTGTTCGGCTCATCCCTAAGCAGCATATATAAAATTAGTGCAGCAATATTGGTACAAATTTTCAGAAAAAGTCCAAATAAAGAACGGTAATAATAAAATCTTCTCCACACCATAAGATCAAATCCTCCACCATGATGTTCAAAGGAAATCTCAAAGTACAATGGGGTCACTTTTAGTCAATGAAGTTTCCACAACATGAGTGAGACTTCTGTGACCATCAAAGTGAATCCCCACAACTGAATCCAAGACGTAGCAGAAGGTTGGAGGTGAAAGCCTATTGGTCAGTGTGAGTGTGTATGGTCCAATCCCCATACAGGAATAATGAATGGATCACACCACCTCATCCACTTCTCATGTCACATTTAGTAATTGGGATCCACAAAAAGAGAAAACCTCCAATAGTGTAGATGATCGATCGTGTTTTATAAAGTGATCTCATATAAATGATTCCAATAAAGAGAAATTAGTTCCATTCATGTAGAGAATAGTTCCATTCATTCCTGGGGGAGAAATTAATTTTCTTCTGGTAACATTCTTCTTTTTTTCTACAGATTGTCCCGTAATGACCTACCAGACAGTTCCTGCCCCCACCTGGCATCTGGAATAAGAAATAACCAGACACTGAGGACACTGAACTTGACTGCGAACAATCTGGAGGGTCCTCATTTCAGGGATCTGATGGAAGCTCTGACAACAAGCCGGATAGAGGAATTACAGTGAGTATAACAGGACTGACTGAGACAATAATATTGTGGGACAGTTTTATATCTAAACCACATAAATAATATAGAAATATGAGAATGTCATCAAATTCCATCTTTAGGCTCCATAAGGCTCCATACACACTGGGATTAAAAAAATGCCAGTTCCCATTGGCAGAAAAAAACATTCATATAGAGAGTTTATTGTACAAAGTTTAGGAGAGTTTTGCATTTTTCTGCCAGAAAGCTCCAATCAGAAACACAAACCAGAAGAGTTTTTTTTCTTGCCTCTAAACGTTGAGCTCAAATATGTCTGTAATCGTCCCAATGTGTATGGACACATAGGAGAACATTGAGCTGCTTCTACAGGCAGAACACAAAACTCCTGTAGTAGCAGCAATTTTTATACCAGTGTACATGGAGCCTAAATATCCAATCCTGGGCTGTTACACTATAAGACCAAAAGTATTGGGACACCTGCCTTTACACACACATGAACTTTAATGGCATCCCAGTCTTAAGCCTCGTGCACACGCTCGGTTTTCTCGGCAAGAAAACTGCTGGCAGAGCTTTCTTGCTGAGTAAACTGAGTGTGTGTACGAGGCTTTGAGGTTTCTCATCGGGAAATCTGCCCAGAATCTTGACAAGAAAAATAGAGATCCTGCTCTCTATTTTTTTGTCGGCCTGTTTCCAGACGAGAAACCCGAGTGTCTGTATACTTACCTGTTGCTGTGGAAACCCGTGCATTCTCGAAATTACTTTGATGCATGCACAGTAGCTTCCTAGGCATAGGTAGGGTGCAGCAAGATGGCGGCGACAGCATCGAATGAGACGAGCGCATGCTCGTTGTACGCAATGACGTCACCGCGTTCTTGCTTTCCAAAAGAACCGTGGTTCTTTTGAAAGGAGTGTCTGTACACTCGGGTGGCAAGAGATTCTTGCCAAGAATCTCGTCAGGAAAAACAAAAATGTTTTGACGAGATTCTGGCCCGGCTTTAGTCTGTAGGGTTCAATATTAAGTTAGCCATCCCTTTGCCGCTATAACAGCTTCAACTCTTCTGGAAAGGCTGTCCACAAGGTTTAGGAGTGTCTATGGGAATGTTTGACCATTTTTCCAGAAGCGCCTTTGTGAGGTCAGGCACTAATGTTGGACAAGAATGCCTGGCTCACAGTCTATACTCTAATTCATTTTGAAGGTGTTCTATTGAGTTGTGGTCAGGACTCTGTGCAAGCCAGTCAAGTTCCTCCACCCTAAACACACTCGTCCACGTCTTTATGTACCTTCCTTTGTGCACCGATGAGCAAGGCATGTTGGAACAGGAAGGGACCATCCCCAAACTGTTCCCACAAAGTTGGGAGCATGAAATTGTCCAAAATGTCTTGGTATGCTGATGCCTTAAGAGTTCCCTTCACTGGAACTAAGGAGCCAAACCCAACTCCTGAAAAAACAACCCCACACCATAATCCCCCCTCCACCAAATGATTTGGACCAGTGCCCAAAGCAAGGTCCATAAAGACATGGATGGGCGAGTTTGGGCTGGAGGAATTTGACAGTCCTGACCTCAACAAGAAGGAAACCCATTTGTGATGAATTAGAGCAGAGACTGTAAACCATGCCTTCTCATCCAACATCAGTGCCTGACCTAACAATTGTGTTTCTGGAAGAATGGTCAAACATTCCCATACACTGTATCCCACTCAGCTGGAAGTCACCACATCCTCCGTCTATAGCCTCCTGGCTTCGGAGGTTTGATGGAATCGGTCGGTTAGAGGATTTGGTCCTCACTGGACAAAAACGACAAGAGAATTGCAAAGATATCTGGCAACCCTGGAATATATTCAGGATCGTTTCATACATACCATTAGTGGGTTCATACGAATCATATGAACCATGTTACATAAATGACACCTGGGAAGTGAACCAGGACAATATTGTATTGAAGGACTGATATTTAAACTTCCATGCCTGCAAACCCCCGTCCTTCCTCTTCCCCTCTTTATTTCTCACTCCTTTTTTTTTTTTTCTTCCTTTTCTCTTTCTTTCTTTTCTTTTTTTTACTTCCCTAAGAAAATGGAAAATAAATACAACCGTTAAGTTTATGTTATCCATGTAGGTGCATGAGCAACATCATTATTATCTATTGGTATTGTTATATTTTCTTTGTTTGTAATCCTTGTGGACCAATTCCTTCGATATAAATAAAATAATAAAAAAAAAAAAAAAAAAACATTCCCATATAGACACCCTCCTAAACCTCGTGGATGGCCTTCCCAGAAGAGTTGAAGGTGTTATAGCTAAAAAGGGTGGGCCAATTCAATATTAAACCCTACGGACTAAAGGCCCGTACACTCAATACGAAAATTTGGAAGTAAGATTTCATCTGACAATTGTTCTGATGATTTATGGATCGTTAGTGTGGTGCTTTCTACAGCCGATGTGAAGACTATAATTATTACATTTTGTATTGAAGTTTCTGCATAAACAAAGTACATTGAACAAACTCTTCCATGTTATGTAACACATTGATGAAAGTCAGACAAAATGAACATTATAAGCTGTACGGAGTATCAGATGTGGATTGCAAGTCCCTGCTCTGCCACTCATCGCACCCCATCTGGGATCAAACTGTGCTAGGGAGAGGCAGGGCAGCACAACCCGCTGATATACAGATACCACAGGTACATAATGTGTAAATGACAGCAAGTACAGCACTGTGTATAAACAGTAGACATGTGCGATTCGTTTTGTACAAATTTCCGAAAATTTGTACATTTGGAAGCATCCGAAATACGAATTTCTATTCTTGCGAGCTTTATACGAAATACGAAATTTCGTTGACAAATTTTTGTTTCGGGAGTGGGAGATTGTTCAGACTGCTACTGGTGGTACCGGTGGTCGATGGGAGATTCAATATTGGACAAAATAAGAATGTTAATTAATATTGTTTTATTATTGTCATAATAATTACGATTATTCGTTATGATGTAGTCCAAGGGAGGGGGCAAGCATGACACTACACACCAGAGAGCAAGCCTTGCATTACTGTGTAGAGTTACAGACAGAAGAACAGGAAGTGAGGATTTCGCAGAAGAAAGAAGGACATTTAACCACTTTAGCCCCGGACCATATTGCTGTCCAAAGACCAGAGCACTTTTTGTGCAACGTGGCTCCCAAACAAAATTGGCGTCCTTTTTTTCCCACAAATAGAGCTTTCTTTTGGTGGTATTTGATCATCTCTGCGGTTTTTATTTTTTGCGCTATAAACAAAAATAGAGCGACTATTTTGAAAAAAATGCAATATTTTTTACATTTTGCTATTATAAATATCCCCAAAAAAGATCTAAAAAAACATTTTTTTTTCCTCAGTTTAGGCTGATACGTATTCTTCTACATATTTTTCATAAAAAAAATCGCAATTAGCGTTTATTGATTGGTTTGCGCAAAATTTATAGCGTTTACAAAAAAGGGGGTTGTTTTTATGGCATTTTTATTAATATTTGAAGGGGTTAATGTGTGTTCCTATTTGTGTTCTAACTGTATGGGGGGGTGGACTCACTAGGGGGAATCACTGATCTTCCGTTCATACATTGTATGAACAGAAGATCAGCGTTTCCCCCGCTGACAGGAACGAGCGCTGTGTGTTTACACTCACAGCTCTCGTTCCCCGCTCTGTAACGAACGAGCGCGCGCGCCCGGCGGCGATCGCGCCCGCCGGGCACGCACGCGGGACTTTCGCGGCCGAGCGGGGGGCGTGCACGCGGGCCGCCGGCGGCGCGCACGCGCCCCCTAGCGGCCGCGAAAGTCCCGACGTAGAGCTACGGGCTCTCGCGCAGGAGAGCCGACCTGCCGCCGTAGAACCACGGCGGCTGGTCGGCTAGTGGTTAAAAGCAAAATGGAAGAATGAGGTAAGTGGAGGAGGACTGCACTGAGGGAAAGGAAGCTATTTAGTGGAAAAAAAAATCCTTTACAACCCCTTTAAGAAGGAAACATTTTGGCGAGTTGGTATGGCATTCTATACCGCCTAGCCAGAATCTTCTGAGTGAGTTCCCAATGGTTAATGCAGTGAGAAGCTGTATAATTGTTCTGGGTTTGGGGTGAGTTGATGGATAAGTTTTGAAGTTCCATAGAACAGAATCTTTTTTGTTGATTTTAATCTGTAAAACATTTACAATCTCATACACAACAACCATACTGTAAGTGTATCAAAACAAGTACAAGAAAGTCCGGGTATCGGTATTCAGAAACCATGTAATCATAATGAAAGTTGGAGTAGTACAGGATGTTATTAAGCCCCATACACACTATTAGATTTCCTGCAGGTTTTTCTCTGCAGGTTTACCAAAACCATGTAGTGCAAGGGGCCGCCTGATTGCATACAAATTGAAACTCTTGAGGTTTGACCTCATATTAGATCAGTGGCTCTCAACCTCTCTATTACTGTGACCCCTTGATAAAATTTCCAAGTTGTGGGGACCCCTAACAGTAAAATAATTTTCGTAGTGCGTGTTGTCAGCACCCAAGGCAAGGCAAGTAATTTGCACCCCTAACCCACAGACATTTGGCACTCCCTGAGTCCCTTACACTCATACAGTATTAAATACCTTATGGTAAAATTTTAGGATGTATCACCCTTCTCTTTGTTCTCCTTTCTTTCCCTTTTATCTCTCGCTCTCCTAATTTCTTGTTCCCCCCCCCCCATCCCTCTCTCTAGCTGTCTTTGTTGGTCTTTCTCTTCCTTTTCTTTGTTCCTCTCCCTATTTTCCTCTCCCTTCCATGTATTCTCTATTTTTATTCCTTCTCTATTTCCTTGGTGGGGAGTTGGGATGAGTGGCAGTGCTGGGGGGAGTTCTGATCGGCCAACTTAGGTGCTCTTGATCAAGGTCATCTGCTGATCTAAGAACTGTAGTGGGGTCTTTTAATGGCAACTATAATTAGAGGTAGTCTAGTAGTCTCCAGCTGTGTGGTGTCTCGTAGCAGTGACACCTATGCTGAAATCAGGAGGTAAGGTCTTCTTCAGCCCCTCCCACATCACATTCCTCACCAGTCAGCTGACCTGTAGTCTATGCCCCCCAGCCATGCCGTGGACTGATTGGGTGGCTGCGAAGAGGATGAGTGGGCGGCCACGAGCTCCAGGAACAGCCTAGGTGGGTGGCCACAGGCAACAGAGACAGCCTGCCGGGCGGCCGTAAAAAGGCGAAGAGCAGAGCGGCTCAGGAACAGGCCAGGATTCAGTGACCCCTGGCAAATTATCATTCCCTCCCAGGTTGAGAATCACTGTTTTAGATGGTTTTGGTAAACCTAAAGACAAAAATATGCAGGAAAACTGATAGTGTGTATGGGGCTTTAGAGTAATGTATGATATCTTTTTATCAGGCAATATTACCATTATAATTTAAAGTGGTTGTAAACCCTAGGACAATAAAAAAAAACCTGCAAGACAAAGGCATTATGAGCTAGTATGCAGATCATACTAGCTCATTATGAATTACTTTCCTCACATCGAAGCCCGCGCAGCCGTCCTCGTACACCGCTCCGGTGGCCAACATCGCTCCCGGAGTTACTTCCGGGTATCCCGGGACTCTGGCGCTGCGATTGGCCAGAGCCTTGATGACATCACTCCCGCGTGTGCACCACTAGTAACGGCGCACTAACCGAAGCTATAGCATGTACATGCCATTGCTTTCGTTTGCTTCAGTGTGCATGTGCCGATGATGTTGGCAAATACAAAGGATATCTCCTAAACCATTCAGGTTTAGGAGATAAACCATGGGTAGCTACAGGTAAGCCTTATTATAAACTTACCTAGAGCAAAAAGTGTGTTGTTAGGCCTTCTAAACACGACTGTTTTTTTCCGTCGGAATAAACTCTGACGAGTTTTGCCAGCGAAATTCCATTCAAACTGTCTTGCATACACACTGTCACTCCAAATTCCGACCGTGAAAAACGCGGTGATGTACAACACTACGACAAGCCGAGAAAAATGAAGATCAAGGCTTCCGAGCATGCGTCAACTTGATTCCGAGCATGCATGGTTTTTAGTCCATCGGAATTTCATCTAGATGTACATTTTTCCGTCCGTCAGAATTTCTAAAGTTAAAAGTTTGATGGAGCATACACACAGTCGGAATATCCGATGAAAGAATTCCGTCTGACTTTTTCCATCGGAAATTCCGAGCGTGTGTATGCGGCATAAGGGTTTACAACCACTTTGAGTAAAGAAGAATTTGACATATATGTATAACTACTGTATATAAATGGTGATTATATAAACTGTAACAATCTGTTTACTCCCTGAAGAAGACACATGGCCATGATTTAAAACTGAATAAAACAAGATTTAATCTTAAAACTGTGAAAGGGATTCTTTACTGTTAAAGCAGTGCAAATGAGGATCTTCCTCCCCCATGGTATTAGATGAGAGGTGAATGAATTAAAAATGTTGATATTTTCCTCAGTGGACACAATACACAGGACAATGGAAATTGTTACATTAGATAGGAGGTTGTTGGAGGATTTTTTTCTGATATCCAATATGGGTAAGGACTTTTATTTTTCATCTTCTCAGAAAGTTAGACTACTAATGTCGGGTGTTTTGCCTTTCTCTTGATCTAACACATAAAACATACTCACACACAAAGCTTGAACTTCATGGACCTGTGTCTCTTTTCAACCTTGTCTACTATAAAACTTTGAATGCGAAGCCCATTTTCACAAACTTCATAATGTGTTAAATCCCCATAAGACCCAACTCCATGCAGTGGGACCCCTCGGTTCAAAAAGAAGAGTGGTAGAGGAATATGGAATGATATTTACCTAATTCTACACTCTGTCAGGATTCAGAGCTTTGCTTCTCTAGTTGATGCTCCAGCTTATAGGTGGTCCCTCACCATCCTCACCTACAATGTAGGACTATTAGCCCTGCATTGTACTTTATTACATCAGTGACTGCCTATCAGAGCCAAATCCATAGCTCTGCTCAAGACTCATCCCTCCTATACAATGACAGTCCAGTTCTGGCCCCTATAGTCTGTCTCCGCTCTCCAAGGATCCTATCATTGTCCGGAAGCTAGGAGGGGGAAATGTGTCAAGGAAGGTTGGTTCTTGGATGGAGACATTGTTCTATGCAGTCATTATGTTGACAATAAATATAACAAGAGGAGCTAAGAATGGAATGCGGCTGATACATTCTTTCATATGTCTGCCAGAGGGTTTGAGACAAAAGGCTTTGGGGGGGGGGTCAGTGACACAGATGAAGGGAACCTGCCAAAGTGAGACATGAGGGAAGTATTATTCCATTAAAAGAAAACACACCTACATTTTTACATTGGGTTCCATTCACACCGGAGCGATCCAAATCTGGGGTGAAATCAAAGCAATTCTGCCCGCGATTCCATATTGTGGCAAATCATGGGATGGTTGTGTGATGCCAATACATCTTAATGGCACCCCAATCGTGGCACAATTTTCACATGATAAATTTTGCTGCAATCGCAGCAAATCGCAATGCGTGATTCTGCTGCTCAAAATAAAATCTGCTCTTTTTTGAACGACAAGCATCATGCATTGCAACTTGCCGCAATTTAACTTGTGGCAAAATTGTGCCATGATTGGTGTGATTCTGAACCAGATTTGGATTACTCAGGTGTGAATGGAGCCTTAATAAGTAAGTAGTCCACAAAAAAATCCTGGTATATGATAAACTGCAGTTAATGGATATAAACAGATAACACAATTAGTGATTAGTATAGTTATAGTGCAATCCAAATGTGATACATCCAAATGTGATACATCATGTGCAATCCAAGATTCTTCAAAAACCAACCACCACCAAAGACAATATGAACTATAATCTTACATTTACACCTCATAGTTATAAGAGATCTAGCTGCACTTATGGGTGAGCCCCTCATAGAAGTGTCCTGGTCTGAAGAGTCCGGTCTGTTAGCAGAGAGATTGAAGTTTCACCAAAAGAAGAAATTCTCTGGCTTGAGCCGTGTCTAGGATTAGATCCAGATACTCCAAGTGATGGGTCATACTGCTGATCCCATGGAGGAGTAGACCATTTTTTAACAAAATCTTCCTCAAATGGTTACACGGGTAGTAGAGTGCTTGGGATTCACAGTAAGCTAGAAAGCCCTTGGTGCTTATAGGACCCCCTAAGAAGCCTAGAGTGGGGAGAGCACTGGTGGAGGGGACTGGCTGTTTTTCAAGTGATGCTCACCACATCAATAAAAGTGTTTATGTGGGAATAATGGCAGAAGACTGATTCCTCAGGTACAGTTTCCTCTCTCAGGGACTTTAGAGACTCAGCATAGAGTCTAGATCAGTGGTTCTTACTTCCAATATTTTTATTAAATTCAGAATAAGCAGATTAAACATAGTGACAGTAAACAACAGTCAATATACAAAATAGCAAATAAAAAGCGGTATTCAAAAGAATCTGACCACGTACATAGTATTCTAATCAGTAGATAATAAAAGCAATAGAAAACCTGAGGTCCTAGGTCTTACAACCAGCCACAACCCGCAGAGTCCACGGTGTCGTAGAGTCAATGCATACATAGGCACTCCCCCAGAGATGGAACCCACCCCCACTGGGACCATACTGTGTGCTCAGTAGGAGGAGTCCCCCCGCGCCCATTACTCGCCCCCAGGAGAA